>LS585852.1:479806-494806 GCA_900490775.1 Pristionchus maxplancki
ATAATTTTCCGTTTTTTGATGATAACACCACGTGGGTTCCCTTTTAATGCCCACACCATTATACTCGTTCGATAGCTATAGCCCTGGTCTACAACATATCAAAAATTGAGCGAGGTGTTCGGCTTTGTTTTCGAGAAAATAATTTTTGAAAATTTGACCTAAAATTAAAAATTGGAATTTGCATAAACAAAAATCACAGTCGGATGCGCCATATCAAAATGTACCTCTTACCCAATTTTCAAGTGATTTGGACGACTCCTCGCTGAGAAATTACACAAAAGGTTAGAAAATGGTCGAACTTTGGGTGCATGTAATTATGCAAATTAGGGTCACATGAACATGACAACTATAGAAATCGATGGAGGACCCATTGGGGTATCCGAATCTGACATAAATAGGATGGATCATTTTTTGCTGTACCGGAATCCTGTGGAAGTATGCGATTCTTAGGCGAACGCACTGATAAGTATACACGTTAAAAGAGGAACATTAGAAAAAATCAAACCAATCGCAAGGCGGCCACTGAATCGGGGCAGCGATCGATCACTTCGAACATGAGCTCCTCAGGCAACAATTCGAGCAGAGAAAGATCGTTTTCCATTGCTGAAAAGAGTTCCATTTCCTATTCCGAGCCTGTTGCTGTGAGTAAACTGCGATAACGGAAAGCTATTAATGATGGGAAAGTTGAGGGAATTGGTTTCACCAATCACAAATATAATAGAATGTGAGAAAGTATGTAACGATAATAAAACCGAGCAAGCAAAAACGCGAGTGCGCTCTTTCTCTCCTGCCTTTCTCCTCGAACCCGCTCTTTCTCCCTTTCTCTCTCTATTGCACCACGCCGTAGTGTGTTGTGCAACGAAACAGCCCTCTCTGGGTGACTCACGCGCGTTGCTACGCTTTCTTTACTCCATTCAAGGCTTTCGCTTGCCAACTCTTTTACATTTTTTTCCTTTTTTTTTATTTCACATCTTTTTTCTCTATATGAAAAGCTGAAAATGGGCTCCGACTGGTGGAGCATGGTTTGAAGAATGGTTATCCCGCCTACCCTGATCAGCACCCAGAAAGCGACACTGATAAATTCATTCATTCATTCATTTCTCCATACCAAGCACATTTTTGCTTAAAACTCATTTCAGGAATGGAACCAGAGCTTTCCCCCTTCGAGTCACTACCGGAGGAACTCGTGTTCGAAGTGATCGATCGCACTCCAGAATCAGTGCTTGTGCTGAGAATAGTAAGGGTTTTATTAATTTTTAAAATAGCTAATTAGTTAATTAACGACTAATTAGCGACTCTCAGGTCTCGAAACTGCTGAAAGACCGTGTGGACGGGTATGCGGGCAGTCCGAGAAAGGTAGCTATCGTGAGCAGTCTGTGCTTATCGGAGGCTCAAGAGGTTTGTCCCCTAGTGATGGCAATTTGTCTCTCTCGTTTCGAATGATCTCTCCTCGGTCAGAGAGGCGAGAGAGTACGCGAAATAAGGAGAGACTAATGCCGATTAGTCATGGAAGCCCCGGATTCTATTCTGTGTTTTAACCTTTGCTATCCCAATGAAATTGCAATCACAATCTTGGGCACTCCGGCACTTTTCCGGGCATCGTCTATTTCCAACCCAATCGTCCATTTCCAAAACCTGACCCTGCGAAAAACCATGTAGTTTTAAACTAACTAAAGTTCTAACATTTAGTTTCCTAAAGGGAACTTTAACTTATTTTCACCCAATTGTACATAGTAAGTCTTAAATCTTGCTTTTCAGGACGGCAAGGAGCTCTCCTCGCGCATTTTAATGCACGTTTCGGTCAAGAAGGCGGGCCTGTTCGAGATGCGCCTGAGAATTAATGGTTTCAACAATTCCAGCATCACTCGCTACGAGAGCGATGAGAAAATGATGGTGAGGGGGCTGAAATTTTACGACTCTCTCATTTTCGCATGCTCTCTCGCCTTCTCTGACCAACGAGAGATCATTCGAAACGAGAGAGGAATTACCGAATTACCATCACTACTAAGCTTAGATGGACATGGATGAACAATTAAAGAATCAGAATAGTAAAAAAATGCACAAGACGAGTAAAGGTAAAGGTTAAAGGTAAAGGTTACCTTTACCTTTTACAAGACGAGTGCATTGTGAATGAAAGAAAAGTAGCGAATACTTTCCTTTTTTCCTTTTTTCCAGGCCTATGAGCTCCATTTCAAACCTTCCGATGACCGGACAGTATTAACCAAACTGAATGCGAGCATGGGCGGCCTAGCATCTACTGCGCCTCAAGAGGTATCACAAATTTGCATAAAGCCAATTTAATTCGAATTTACGCTCCTGTCATTTAAAAAATGTGATTTCATGTCGCTGATTTTCGAAATGTCTCTCAAAACCATGCGGGGTCATGATTGACCTCGATTGGGTCTCATTATAGATTTTTACCGAGAAAATTAAGGCAAAAAAATAGTTTCTCAGGGTCACCGAACGGTCGGAAACGTATCGTTGGCGATCGGTGGTGAGTTAATTATCGCACTCTTCTCCACGCTCATCGACGGACTTCGCATTCACACTCTCGCCTTCGAGGCAGTCAAATTAACAGATGCTCATGCGTAAGGGCACATTCTAATTCGATGCTCATGCGTAACGGCACACAAGTGCGAAATACGGGCAATCTTCTCGTCATTTTGCACGCTCACCTATCTGGTCAGTGGGAAAGCACGGGGAGTAAAGAGACGATTGCCCGTATTTAGAACTCCAGCACATTCCATGAGATGTGCTGCAAGGAAACTAAATTGCAGAGGTTTTCTCATCAAAACCATCCAAGACCACAAAGTGCACAAACTCGACGTATCTGAGCACAGAAATGCAATTTCTGATCCAAGTTAGCGTACCTACTTTATTTATTTTGCTCAGTTGAAATTAAAGGGAACGCTCTTCTCAATTTCGCTTCACTGCTTTACTCCATGCGGATAAGTCAGTGGACTATTTGGGATAGGTGTGTGGACCAAGGTGCGGTTTACCAATTCACCCATAATCTTTTGTACCCATTCCTTCCGAAACAAGTCCTGAAGTTCACCACAAAGATCATATTTCCAGCTACCCGTCACATGTTTGGTGTTCACGATTGCGCTTGGCCCTCAATCGTCATTCAAATGTTCGCGGAACATCGCAAACTGGACAAACTCATCCTCGACAATCATCCCTACTCAGATTTTCTGTCGAAGGAGAGCGAGAACGAGCTCAGAAAGGTAAAAAGAGACATAAAATTATCATAAAAGAATTTTCAGACAATCCCAAAACTCACCAAGAAAGTGTGGTTCGAATCTCGTCGACAGTACAGCGGACCCGGCGATACTTTGACCAAGTCGATGGATAACGGATACTGTGTTAGAAGTGAGATTTGTTTTTGTTTTTGTTTTTATTTTTAATGCCTGAAAAAAACAACAATAATTTGTTTTCAGCATTGATAAGTGCTCTGGAGATCAAGCACACCGAGTGGGAACCGTATCAGTATCGAAAAGCAAAGGAATAGCTCATTTTTTATTCGGAATTTTATTTATTTTGTAATCCGGAATTTTACTCAAATACACAGTAGCGCAATCATGTAGAGTTGAACATTAATTTCATCTTACTAAATGTAAGCTCGCGTTCCACAATACTCTCAAAAGTCGAATGAATGCAGAAATATTGCTCGAGAGACCGCTTGTTGTACCAATCATGGTTCAAGAACTGAAATAAGCAGCTGTATTGATATTACACATTAAAGTTCCCCTCCACACGCTTCTCAAAATGATTGAGAATTGACTTTCCTCGGCTCATATCTCGGCTACTCCTAGAACAATCAACTCGAAACTTCGCATTCGATCATTTGGCGCCACGTTAGTTACCGAAGCAAAGATTAAAGTCGACTGGCCCACGGAGAAAAATGCGGGAATTCAAATGTGAACTATTCCAAAAGTGTGGGGAGGGGAACTTTAATAATTTTTTCTGCGGCCTTTTCCACTGCGGCCCTAAACTGACAAAGGAGCTGTTGAGCTTGCTCTTCTCTCCACTTCTTGCCTGGCGATTGTTTTCTTTTAGAAAAGCATCGGCGATTCTTCCATCTTCCTGAATTTTTTCAAATCGAACATTGGATTTTGATCCGAAATTTTTTGTTATTTATGGATTTTACTTACAAAGCTGAGAAATTCGCGAGCTACGGGTGTTGTTGGATAGGAAAGGAGAAAGTTCCATCTTTTCGAAATGATCTTGATGAGCGGAGCATTTTCTTTGATGAGAACGTTTAGCAACTGGAAGGAGTTCAAATTTTCTGAGGATTGTTAGTTTTTGTCTACATCATCACTCGAACTGTACTCCACCCTTCCCCACTTCTTGCCCATAAAGTAGTCAGTACTGCGATTGAAGGCATCCAATTCTTCTTCGTTCAATTTCATCACCGAAAACATTTCTGGAATATAAATAGTTAGCGTGATGGCACAGAGCTGAGATCTCACTGGCACAGTTATCCACATAAATCTGTACGCTCAGATAGTGTTTTTCTGCTCTATTCTTGAACTTTTCCTTGACTTGATCAAGTGGCAGATTGCATAGATAATTGTTGTCCTTGAGCAAAGCTTGCATGTTCAGTCCGACTTCGTCAGTGAATGAATTAAAAAGGCCGTTGAAGAGACCGTTCACGTCAGAATTGATCCAATTGAGAACGTTACGAATGCATAGAGAACGCTCCAGATCTCTCTTAGTCTCAGTTGGTAATGCCCTGTACTTTACGGCAACCTGAAAAGTTGCTTCTGATCAATTTTGAGTCTAATTTTATAAACAAATCAACCTCCTTTATGGCGGCTTGTATTGTATTTTCAGCTGCAGTTCTGTTCTCCGTGAGTAGCTCCACGAAATTAGCCATGAACATGTTCGGAATCTGTTGAACCAACCACTTTCACACAAATTCTGACGGTGTTCCTTTCTCACTTTGGCCTGATAGTCCGCGCCCAATTTCTGATCAACATAGTACCCCTCTAATTTCAGCAACGCAAGAAAGCCGTCTGTTAGAATTTTCAAACTCTGCAAAATAGTATTTTTGAAAATTTTATAACTTAAAAACTCTACTTCATGCACAAACTTTCGAGTGTCCGGACGGGCGTTTACCGACAGTTTTTCAATCATTTTACGTCTCAAAATCAGATATCGGCGAGTCCAAGGCGCGATGTTCTCGAGTTGTTCGAAAAACTGAAACGACCGGAATATTGGGAATCAGTTCACGGCATTCTTTTCATTCAGCGTGCGCAACAAAGAGAGTCATTTCTTGCAACGCCATCCATAATTCTTACTCGCTCCGTAATATTATTCCACTTCACGAAATGGACGATGTCCGACATTTCAATGCGGACGACGTCAACCTCTTTCGGCGTGAATTTCAACGCGACGTACGCGTCTGAAATTGTTGTTCTATCATCCCGATTAACGTCTCGTTTGGTTCCCTCCCAAATTGGAATCATAAGATAATAACCGGGGATGTCGGAACTTAAATTTCAGAACGTCGCTTTGAAAACGGTCAATGCAAAACATTGGTAACAAAACGCAAATTTTGAGAACCGTTTTTTTCGAATCTGCTGGCTCGGAATGATCGAATTGAAACCCGACGTTTGGGAACCGACGAAATGCACGTATGCAAGTGAGAATCGTTATGTAAAAAGTGTCGTTATGGAAAGGATGAATTACAATGGTCAAGTGAGAACGAGATTATCATAGTCAGTCTCTCAATTTCCCTATGTCTCTCCGTCGTAGTCCATCCGTGATCTGATGGTAATTAGATGGTTCCAGAATGTCACGTTCCAATCCGTGCAGTCCATAATGACGATTATAATAAGTTGGTTTTGCATTGACTATTCCAATTGATCCTTTCTCAACCCGATCCCTTTTACATAACGATTCCCACCCGCCTACGTGCATTTCGTCGGTTCCCAAACGTCGGGTTCCAATTCGCCCATTCCAAACTGACAATTTCCATAATTGCGTTTCAAAGTGCAAGATTATAATATCGTGGTTCCTATTTGGGAGGGAACCTCTCGTTTAGTGTTAACAAATCGGCACTCGTCTCTCTGACTGGCGAGAGATCATTCCAAACGAGAGAAGCGCCGAATTGTCACCACTTGTCTCGTTCTTAAAAGAAAAACACATAAAGGAAACTACTCACCGAAACACACATCGGAGTATTCGCTTTCAGAGAAGTTATAGCGCGCGATTTCAACGTGAAAGTCCATATCGAAATCGTAAAAGTCGACCGGACCCAAAACTTTGGTTAGTCGATAGTATTCGTCCGATGGGAAGACATCCTGGATGTTGGGATGCTCATCTTATGTCACGTACTCTTAGAAAGATGAGAAAAGTAAAAATTATTCCTAGATCGAATTTCTGAGTAACAGATTTTGGATTTTCGAGAATTTATTTACTAATCGAAGTAAGAGAGATGAGAACTGCTCACCGTGTCATTCGGTTTGTGGATTCGCTCCAAGGAATAACCGAATGCGCATACGATGCTCAATAGGATGAGAAGCATTTCAGGTGGGAATGAGAACAAGTGAATGAGCCACGTCGACCTCTGGCATTCGTGTAAACTAGAGTCAGAAATACAGGCTGCGGTCTCTTCATTTTGCACGCTATACCACCGATCAGAGAACGGAGATTGTTCGCAAAAAGAAGAGATGGGGAGGCTGACATTCGTGTAAACTATAGCGCTGAATCATTGTTAGTGTAAACGAACGCTCTCATTCAACAAGTTTAATATCTAAATGTTGCCATTTTCAGGCAGATTAAAATCTCTCCGCAATCTGTCAATTGCTATCAAGGCAATCAAAATTGATTGTATTATTACGTATTCTGGGGCTCGTAATGTTTTAAATGTCCCAACACCGGCAAGCAATGGAAAAAGTAATGAATACAGTCTTCAAAATATAGAAAGTTGTAAAGTTATACTCGCTTTTGTATCTGTTGATCAGGTTCTTGCTTAATTTACCAGTAACGATGACTCATGATGGTTTGGTGCTCAGCGCACATCATTGACGTCACAGATGGGACGCGGAGAGAGTGAGAAGGAGAGATTAGGGGATGGTGCACGTTTCACACGGGCAGACATGATCCAAACTTAGAGCTAAAGTTTATCACTTTTATGACACCATCATCACTACGCAATATCATCACTACACCATCATCACTACGCAATATGATCCTGAGTTGGACATCATACAATCATACAATCAATCAATTTATCATGTCAGGCAATAGTTGCTCAGATGAGGATGGGGCGGAATTCTTCATTAGTTGCATTCCACCAGTTGTAGCCAACGGCTCGGGAGTTGGAGTTGGACATGCATGGCAATAAATCAGCGCATAGGTCAACATTTTTAGCTATTATCTCATGAAGTCCCGCATCATCCTCTTGATTGCGCTGCGAATGGAAGCATTCGTGAGCAGCAGCATCGGCGCTGGCGTCAGAAATCTGAATAATTGTTCAAATTCACGAATAAACCCTAGGATGGTTTCGCTGTTTCTTTCACCTAGAAGGGGGGTGAGAGAGCGCGCAGAATGAAGTGAGATTTCATGGCAAACCACTCTAGAACATTTTCCATGATAAAGTAGTGAACTTGCTTTAGGTCGGTGAGCCAGGGCAGTTGGAAAGCGACAAACGCCATCTGCTCGGTGTTTATCTCGTCAGTCGCTAGAGAGAGGGTGAGATAGAAGTAGAGCTGGAATTATCGATAATGAGATTGCTGGGTTATTTTATTTAATTAAATAATATTTAATTAAGTCATGATATTCACCATTGCTGCGCAGTGCGGCAGACTGAAGATGAGCGTGAGAAATCCGACCAGAAAGAAATTGCGCTCGACGACGAAATTCCTGCAGCGAAACTCTTTAACAACAGTAGATTTTCTACGGGTTGTACTACCGATTCGTCTACAAAACTACGGACCTCCGCCAAATTATTACGCAGATATTAGTTACGCTCCATTGATCCTACTCTTTTGGACACTCTGCTATGGCTCCACTAATAGTGCACTAACAAGAGGGGTGCAGTAGTGTACTATTAGTGAAACCATACCAGAATACTTAAATTGAGTTAATACCTCGTAGTGGAAAGCGAGCAGAGACGGTAGATGCAAGCAACGTAGAGAAACGAGGAGAGCGCGTTGCTGACGACGGTGACGACGCACATATTCATGAAGACCGAGGCCTGCGATTAGGAGAGCTCGAGATCACCGTCTCTTCATTTCACACGCTCTCTCGCCCGCTCCTCGACTGGTTCAGAGTATTCTCTCGTCGGTCAGAGAGGCTAGAAAGCGTGTGAAATGGAGAGACGACGACACAAAAAATCATCTGACCTCAGGCAGCTCGCTGCGCGACAGCATGTAGTACCAGCCGTGCTCGCCACTCTCGTCGGGGATTCGCAAGAAGAGGTTGATGTCGTTCATGAGGTTGTAGGTCGGAGCGAAGGATAGAGCAATGCAGAGAAACACGCCGATGAAGAACGCCCAGCGCCAGAACTGACAACTCTTTGAGTTGGATCGGATCGCAGTTTATGACACACAGCTGTTACTCATTTGCTCTTTTGTTTGACTAATTAGTAGGGTTTGCTATTCAATTCACAAGGAAGGAAATTCAAGTATACTTGTCAACCCTAGTAACTATTCTCTTACCAGGAGTTCTAACACACTGAGCTACCTACGCTATGTGCCCCCTGGTTAGCGAGTGCTCTCAATAGGATAACAACTAAAGCGTACCTTGTCGTGCAACGAGGGGAAGAAGAGCGTCGTGAAGCGATTAAAGGCGAGAAAGACGCCCAGAAATTCGGACAGGCAGTTCAGATAGTAGGCTAAGCTGTAAATTCGGGGGCATTGTATTTCGAAAATACAAAAGTAAATAACAACAACAAAACGGCGACAACAACAACAAAATACAAGGTCAAAAACAACAACAACATACGAGGCCGGCAACAATAACACAACAATATTCTACTAACGTGTGCGCAGCAGTCAGCCATCCGCTAGGTTCGTTCATCCAAGTGAATAGTCCACTGACCAGTGGGAACAGTGGCAGACGGAACACGAATGTGCCGTCCAAACAGGCTGCTATGTTCTAAAACAGAATAATTTGTAGCCCTCGCTAACTTCGTGAGTCCATCTTGCACACTTTTCCAACAAAAGCATCAAAGCTACGCTAGGTGGTGACTTTCCCAACAACCAAAACGCAAGCGTCGTTGGATACTGTTGCAGGATAACAAAGAAATGCTTGAAAAAAGACGAACCACAACTGCGAGTACGCTGAAGACCCGATAAAAGCTCGATTTGAATCCGACCATTTTTCGATATCGAAATATCGCGCTAAGCTCGACAATGTAGAGACCGATGAGGAGGGGCACGTAGACTGCGTAGAGAACGAGCACCACATCGAGCGAGTGCATGCTGAATCGCGTTGTAATCATTCGCGGCGAGACAAATATGTCTTGACGTCATATTTTAAACAAATCCAGGTAATTTAACATATGAAAGCAATAAAACAGAGCCGATACGTTTCGATACTAAGACGTTTCCGTTAGATGATATTGTATTAAAATAGTCATACACGAATACATTGAATGGAAACTTCGATGAGTAATGACCACACAAGAATAACAACCCCCTTTCAATGACATCAAGGGGAGGCAGGATAGGGAATATCACGCGCTTTATTATTAAGATGAGAGAGGAGGATTAATTTCTTGATTTCACGTCTTACACGTACGACGGATTTTGTAGGGTTGACCATTCGGAATTCGGAATTTCCGAAAAAGTGATCCAATTATCTCCAGTTTTCCGGAGAACCGAGTAGAACAATAGATCTTTCCGAGACTTTTCCGAAAAACTTCATTTTCCGAATTGAGATAGAAAGTGCGGTGGGAAATGACAGCGAAATGGTTATGTTTCACAGATAGAATGAATTTCAACCCTTTTGCCTCATAATCAGAAGTAAAGGAACCCTTTTCGACTAGAAATCGGATATTTATTCTATCTCTGAAACATAACTCTTCGTCAGCTCACACCGCTCGACAAGTTCACTAGTCGGAAAATGAAGTTTTCCGGAATAGTTTCGGAAGGGTCCATTGTTCAACTTTTTTTTCCGGAAAAGTGGAGATAATTGGATTAGTTTTCGGGAAATTCCGAATTCCGTTTCGTTTCGTCAACCCTAGGATTTTGATTACGTTGATTCAATAGAGATTTGAAAAGATCAACGTCATCTGTCAGATTAAAATTAGCATCCAAATATTCTATTCAATTCTCTGCTGAATCAACGTAATCAAAATCCGTCGTACGTGTAAGACGTGAAATCAAGGAATTAGTCCGTCGTACGTGTAAGACGTGCAATCAAGGAATTGAAAGGGTCGGGTGGTGGAGCAAGATGTGAGGAGGACTCGTTCACCTCCAGACCGACTCTTGTTCATGCATCGATCAGTTTCCGCAGCGTTCTCTCCATCTAGCGTTTGCGACGACGGGCGTCAATCATGATTCCGCAGTTTTTTC
This sequence comes from Pristionchus maxplancki, assembly GCA_900490775.1. Classification (NCBI taxonomy): domain Eukaryota; kingdom Metazoa; phylum Nematoda; class Chromadorea; order Rhabditida; family Neodiplogasteridae; genus Pristionchus; species Pristionchus maxplancki. The sequence continues at coordinate 490,336 of LS585852.1, forward strand.
GTTTCGCAATCGACTAGTCACGAATGAGAAAAGACGGCGTGCCGTTTACGAAAATAAATTAACCTTCGTCTCATTCTGCACTTTTTGGGGGTGTGGAGTGGTGAAACGGCGCGTCGACTTGTCATTTTGAGAGAGGGCGAACACTCATTTCATTCTACGTTTCCTTTTGAAATCATTCTCGACTTGTCACATTCGCGCGAGCAGTCATTTTCGACACTCTACTCGCGAGCGATTCTCCAATATCGCTCGCGAACGCCGAGCGCTCGGAATAACTTCACTAGTGTACGTGCAGATGTAGTTGGTCTATTCAATTCTCTACTGAATCAACGTAATCAAAATCCGTCGTACGTGTAAGACATGTAACCAAGGAATTAATCCTCCCATCTCATCTTGATCCGTGCAATATCTCCGCTCCTCTCTTCACTTCCTTCCACTTCCTTCGGCTTCTCGTCTAGCGACTACTCATTCCGGTGCACTTGTCCATGATGTCAGGTTTCAATGATCGGGGTTGTTATTCTCTTGCTTGTAGTTGTGTGGGAATCACTCATCGAAGTGCCCGCAATGCGCACGTATGATATATGTAGAGGATGCATGGCTATAGCCCGTAGACCATAATGCGCGAGGAGGGGCTAGTCGAGTACGGGGGGCTTAGCTCAGTGGTGAGAGCCATGGACGGAAGGTCGGGGGCCAATTCCCTCAGCCCCCAACTCTCTTTTGCGCGCTCCTCTGACATCTTTACATATACAAACATCGGCTCTGAACTGAGAATATCGTATCCAGTTATCTCTCACCATTCATTTATCCTCGCATCGAATGTCGAACGAATACAAGGGTGATTCAGAATGTACCCGCTCGATTGGATTCTCGTTCTCTACGCAGTCTACGTTCCTCTTCTCATCGGCCTCTACGTTGTCGAGCTTATCGTTATATTTCGACATCGGAAATCAGCCACATTCAATTCAAGCTTCTATCGAGTCTTCAGCATTCTTGCAGTCGTGGTTCGTCCACCTTTCTTTATTATCTTGCATGATATCGACACTGAGATACATATTCAATTTATTCTATTGTAGAATATAGCAGCCTGTTTGGAGGGCACATTTGTGTACCGTTTGCCACTATTTCCAATGGTCAGCGGACTATTCGATGAGATAAATGGTACTAGCCCGTGGCTGACGGCTGCTTACAGGTTAGTTGGACATCATTATTGTTGCCGACTTTGTATTTTCGAAATACTTTGCCCGAATTTACAGCTTAGCCTACTATCTGAACTGCCTGTCCGAGTTTCTGGGTGTCTTTCTCGCCTTTAATCGCTTCACAGCGCTCTTCTTCCCCACATTACACGGCAAGGTAAATCAATGACCCAGGAAGCAGATTGCATAGGTGCACAGGTGGTAGAAGTCCTACCCGGTAAGCGAAAGCCGGGGTTCGTTTTCCAGTCTGTGTATTATGGGGGATTCATAGTCGAAAGAAGGTGAGGGATCACTCTCTTCATTCGGCGCACTGACTCACCGGTCGACCTGCGGAGAGAGTACGTAGAATGAAGAGAGTGCTCCATCAGCTCGACTATGAAGGGGGCATTAACCATTGCAACCTCTACTGAATATCTCAGTTCTGGCGCTGGGCCCTCTTTATCGGCGTGTTCCTCTGTGTGGCCATCTCCTTCGCGCCGACCTACCAACTCATGGACAACAAAACCATGTTCATGCGACTCTATGGCTCAATGAGCGAACATGGCTGGTACTATTTGCTGTCGTCCGGCGACCGCGCAGAGGTCAGTTTTGTGTATAAGAGCCGCCGTCTCTTCATTGCACACGCTCTATCACTAGTAGGGTTCTCTTATTGGAAAATCGTCCCCCCCCTCTCATTTTCCAATAGCGCTCGAGAACAAGCGGCTCCTTATTGGAAATCCAATAAGGATCATTTTCCAATAAGGAAATCTCCACCTTTCCCTCACTAATGATCGGCCTTTCCTTAATTGGAAATCCAATAACTAATGGAAAATCGAGCTCCGCGCACGTAGTCTTATTGGAAAATGAGAGGGAGGGAAAACCCTTTGTTCGCGCTATTGGAAATCCAAAGAAATTTCAATAAGAGAACCCTAATCGCTAGTCGAGCGGGCGAGGAAGTATATGGAATGTTGAGACGGTCACTAAGCCCTCGATCTTCTTGAATATGTGCGTGGTCACCGTAGTCTGCAATGGGCTATCCTCTCTGCTCTACGCTGCTTGCATCTACCGTCTCTGCTTTCTTTCCGCTAAGAGGTATGCCATCCCGGAATCAATCGCTGTTAACGAGAGCCGAAGCTGCAGGAATTTCGTGATTGAGCGCAATTTCTTTCTGGTCGGATTTCTGACGCTAATCTTCAGTCTGCCGTATTGTGCCGCAATGGTAAAATCGATTGAAAACAAAAAAACATTGACAACATCATTTCAATGTCATATATTGTCCCATTTTGTAATGAGGACGTTTTGGTGGAGATCTGAGATGTCGATGTCCGGCCATAGCGGTCGAACCATCGAATCTTACCTAGCCGGCATCGTAAACAGAAACACAAAATCTCATGAATCTATCTATGTATCGATAATTATAATTCCAGGTCTACTTCTATATCATATTCACTTTCTATATTGAAGGGGTAAACATGGATCAGTTGGGTTCTGTTGTTTTTCAACTGCCCTGGCTCACCGACCTAAAGCAAGTTTACTACTGTATCATAAAACTGCTCTAGAGTTTATTTGAAAACTGAACAATTGCGTGATTCAGATATTTGGCGCCAGCGCCAATGCTTCTTCTCTCAAATTCGGTTCGTCGTTCAATCAAGGAGATGATACGCCGCTTCTACCATTCCATGGTATTCCAACCAAGCAATACTCCTTCCCGAATCTTCCACACTAACACCACCAATGTATGATTCAAAGTATGCTTCATCATCGTTTCATCAGTCGTTATCCCACTCTGGATGCTTGGTTTTGATGTTGTGTATGTTGGGTTATCCCAACCATAAGATTGTGTGCCCCTTTATCCCTTTACCTATCACGTTTATTAAAGAGTCAGTATGAATATGAGCCTCAAGAGTTTTACAGTAACATGGAGATTAGACATGTGTCGAGGAAGTGGGAATTAGCTAAGTGCGAGCTATCAGCTGATTGTTTGATTGAGCCGGCGTCTCTTCGTAATCTCTACGGCTGAGAACTTGATCATCAATTTGGAACACATGCTGAACATCTTCGCAGATTTCATTGTGGAAAACCATGACCGTGATTCGATATCGTGTCATGTTTCCATGTGGCCGAATCACTGTTACACGCGTGTCACCTTAGAATCGAATAAACCGCGCAAACATGTTTGTTCATTCAGCCAATTTCATATCTTCATTATCTGACCGGCTACAATCTCTCCTCACTCAGAGTAGTGTAGCCGTCGAAGCAGCCAGTGCAATCAAGCAATTAATCCTTCCATCTCATCTTCATTCGTTTCATATTTCCTCTCCTGCCTTCCCTTCATTCGTCTTCTCGTCTACACAGCGTGTCAGAGGGGACGATTCCTTTGTTCTTCGCGGCGGATCGCCCGTCTCATTTTTTACTCTCTCATTCGAGTTGAGCGGGCTAGAATTTAAGTAGTTTCTGTGAAACATATTGAATTTCTTACTGATAATGGTAAGATATGCAAATCTGTAGTGACAAAGTTGTCAATATATGAACTTAGTGACCTACCTGTTATGATTGAACGGTTTGGTAAGAAATTAAAGCTACAATTTGTACTTTTTCGAATATTTTCTGCTTTTCGAACTGCCTCGTGCTACTCCACAAAAACGGTTAATGGAAACCCCCACACCATTATCACTTTTGGACTCCCCATTTACAGCCCTACCACGGCGCTAAGAAGGATTTAAGAAATTCGCATAATTACATGTTTTTCAATCGTTATCTCGAATTTGGCCAAATTCTACTGCAATCCTTCTTAGCGCCGTGGTAGGGCTGTAAATGGGGAGTCCAAAAGTGATAATGGTGTGGGGGTTTCCATTAACCGTTTTTGTGGAGTAGCACGAGGCAGTTCGAAAAGCAGAAAACATTCGAAAAAGTACAAATTGTAGCTTTAATTTCTTACCAAACCGTTCAATCATAACAGCTAGGTCACTAAGTTCATATATTGACAACTTTGTCACTACCGATTTGCATATCTTACCATTATCAGTAAGAAATTCAATATGTTTCACAGAAACTACTTAAATTCTAGCCCGCTCAACTCGAATGAGAGAGTAAAAAATGAGACGGGCGATCCGCCGCCTTATTTCCTCGTCTGACACGCTGTGGTCTAGAGACGACTCATTTCGGTGCACTTTCCCATGATGTATAAATGAAAGGGGTTGACTTGTCTAGACCTTGCTTGTACTTGTGTGGGACTCATCGAAGTTTGCACGCAATGCGTACATGATCAGAAATCGTTTATGACTATTTTTTTCTTAAGGCGA
>LS585852.1:499806-507343 GCA_900490775.1 Pristionchus maxplancki
ACACAAACATCTCAGGAATCTATTTATGGATATGTATAATTCCAGGTCTACTTCTATATCATATTCACTTTCTATATTGACGGGGTAGACATGGATCAGATGGGTTCTGTTGCTTTTCAACTGCCCTGGCTTACCGACCTAAAGCAAGTTTTTATTCCTGCATCATGAAACATGTTCTGGATTTTTTTTGCAAATTTGAACGTGTTTCAGATTTCTGTCGCCAGCGCCGATGCTTCTTCTCTCAAAGTCGATTCGCAGTGCAATCAAGGAGATGATACGCAGCTTCTTTCATGGAATCCATTCCATATTCCAAACAAACAATGCTCCTTCCCGAATCATCCACACTAACACCACCATTGTATGATTCAAAGTATGCTTCATCATCGTTTCATCAGTCGTTATCCCAAATTCTTTGGATTCTTGGTTTTGATGTTGTTTATGCTGGGTTAATCCAACCATTAGATTGTGTGCCCCTTTACCCCGTTACCTATCAGGCTTATTAAAGAGACAGTATGAGTATGAGCCTCAAGAGTTTAACAGTAACATGGAGATGTGTCGAGGAAGTGGGAATCAGCTAAGTGCGAGCTATTAGCTGATTGTTTGATTGAGCGGGCGCCTCTTCGTAATCTCTACGGCTGAGAAATTGATCATAAATTTGGAACACACCCTGTACATCTTCGCAGATTTAATTATGGAAAACCATGATTCGATAACGTGTCATGTTTCCATGTGGCCGAATCACTGTAACACGCGTGTCACCTTAGAATGGAATAAACCGTACAAACATATTTTTTCATTCAACCAATTTCATATCTGCCCTCATTATCTGACTGACTACAATGTCTTCTCACTCAGAGTAGTGTAGCCGTTGAAGCAGCTAGTGCAATCAACGAATCAATCCTCCAATCTTATCTCGATCCACGTCATATTTCCTCTCCTGCCTCCACTTCCTTTCCCTCGTCTAGCGACTTCTCTTTGCACTTTCCCATGATGTATAAATGGAAGGGGTTGACTTGTCTAGACCTTGCTTGTACTCGTGTGGGACTCATCGAAATTTGCACGCAATCGGTGCTATGATCAGAGATGATAACTACATGAGATTTCGTTGACTACATCTCATGGGGTCAACATATCAACGCTATGGTTGTGTAGTTGTGTGGGACTCATCGAAGTTTGCACTCCATGCGTGGATATGATGAGAATTCTTTTTTTTCATATGATATGGATTAAAGAATCAGAAGAGATGTAAATGCAATCGTTATTGATAGATCGTCATAGAGTGGCACCGCGGGGAGGGGGTGATGTTACGACGAGTTAACTTTGATTACGCCTATTCATGATGGAAACCTCAAAGGATGTTAAAATCAAATGTTCACTATAAACTACCAAAAAAATCCTTTCTACTGATAACAATGAAGTCAATCCAACCGCAAACGAAGAAGCTTAGTGATATGATCGCCATTTAGTAGAAACTAATACTCTTTGTCAAATGCCTTTATCGAGATGGTATGAAACAAAAAGCCGAGGAAATTAAAGAATCCTATCTTTACACGACGGTGACTCATAATCATGCGATGATGAATCATACTTTGAATCATACAATGGTGGTGTTAGTGTGTAAGATTCGGGAAGGAGTATTGCTTGGTTGGAATACCATGGAATGGATTCCACGATAGATGCTGCGTATCATCTCCTTGATCGCACGGCGAATCGAATTTGAGAGAAGAAGCATTGGTGCTGGCGCCAGAAATCTGAATCACAAAATTGCTCAAATGTGCGAATGAACTCTAGAATTGAGATGGCCTCGCAAGAAGTCGTATCATTTCGCGTATTCTCTCACCGATAAGATGAGAGAGCGCAGTATCCTTTTTTGCCAAACCATCTCTACTCTAGATAGTTTCCCATGATGAAATAGTAAACTTGCTTTAGGTCGGTGAGCCAGGGCAGTTGATAAGCAACAGACGCCAACTGATCGGTGTCTACCTCGTCAATATAGAAAGTAAATAAGATATAGAAGTAGAGCTGGAAATATCATTATCGATAAATTGTATCCTGGGATGTTTTTGTTTCTGTTTTGATACCATGCGATTCTCATGATATTATTCTTATTATTTTTGCAATCAATTTCACCATGGCGGCACAGTGCGGCAGACTGAAGATTAGCGTCAGAAATCCGACCAGAAAGAAATTGCGCTCGACGACGAAATTTCTGATGCGTCGGCTCTCGTCGATTGATTAAGGAACGGAATACCTCTTAACGGAAAGAAAACAGAGACGGTAGATGCAAGCAGCGTAGAGCAACGAGGATAGCCCATTGCAGACGAGGGTCACCACGCACATGTTCATGAAGATCGAGGCCTGACAATGAGAGTCACCCTTTTCACACACACTGCAGCCCGCTCGACTCGACTGGCGCTCGATCGGCCAACGAATCTCCCCTATCGTACCTACCTACCACTGCCTTATCAGTTTACTGACCATGGGTTGACCACCACTCTGACCACTGGTTTGGCTACTCTCCAATCAGTGGTCACGCACACAAAACTGACCTCTGCGCGCTCGGTGATTGTCAGCAAATAGTACCACGCTTGTCCGCGCTGGTCAAAAAGTTGCACGAACATGTTTCCCTTGTCCATTAGTTGGTAGGTCGGCGCGAAGGAGATGGCCGCACAGAGGAACACGCCGATAAAGAGGGCCCAGCGCCAGAACTGCAAAGGTTAATTACCGGGAAGGACTTCTACCTTCTAGATACTACTATCTGCTTGAATGATACTCTCAAAATAAGAATAACTAACACCGTAGCATTCGTTTTCGAGTAACTACAATTCGTAGTACCTTGCCGTGTAACGTGGGGAAGATGAGCGCTGTGAATCGATTAAAGGCGATAAAGACGCCCAGAAATTCGGACAGGCAGTTCAGATAGTAGGCTGAGCTGTAAATTAGAGCACAGTATTTCGAAAATACAAAGTCGACAGCAAAAATCACACTAAACTAGCCTGTGAGCAACCGTCAGCCATGTGCTAAGACCAATCATCCCATCGAATAGTCCACTGACCATGGGGAATAGTGGCAAACGGAACACGAATGTGCCGTCCAAACAGGCTGCTATATTCTACAATAGGATAAGTTGTGCCGTTGATACATATCTCAGTGTCGATATCATGCAAGATAATAGTGAAGGATAAAAAAGACGAACCACAACTGCAAGAACGCTGAAGATTCGATAGAAACTTGAATTGAACGCGCCTGATTTTCGAAATATTACGATAAGTTCGACAATGTAGAGACCGATGAGAAGAGGAACGTAGACTGCGTAGAGAACGAGAATCCAATCGAGTGGGTACATTCTGAATTGCCGTTGTATTCGTTCGACAATCGCTGCTTGATTGGCTCTGTACTGATATGCCTGACGACATCTTATGGACCGAACGACATCTTATGGGCCCAACGAAATCTTATGGGCCTTCAACATCTTATGGGGCCGACGACATCTTATGGGCCCAACGAAATCTTATGGGCCTTCAACATCTTATGGGGCCGACGACATCTTATGGGCCCAACGAAATATTATGGATCCAACTAAAAATCATGGAGCCAACAACATACAAATGGAGCCAACATATCCGTACAGAGCCGATATGTTATACTAACACGCTTCCGCTAGACATTATTGAACCAAAAAAAGTCATAAACGATTTCTGATCATGTACGCATTGCGTGCAAACTTCGATGAGTCCCACACAAGTACAAGTAAGGGAATAACAACCCCGATCATTGAAACCTGACATCATGGAAAAGTGCACCGGAATGAGTAGTCGCTAGACGAGAAGCCGATGGAAGGGAAGGCAAGGGAGGAAATATGACGTGGATCAAGATGAGAGGGGAGGATTAATTCCTTGATTACACGTCTTACACGTACGACGAATTTTCATTACGTTGATTCAGTAGAGAATTGAAAAGATCGACGTCATCTACCAGATTAAAATCCCTAAAATATGACATTTCTGCCCATTGTTTCAATCGCTCCATCACAAAAAAATTAGTTGGAGACGTCATCAAGAGCGTACAAAAAAATTAGTTGGAGACGTCATCAAGAGTCGATTCCTTCAAGCATTTCCAGAGAGGAATTCCCGTGGCTTTCCGAGTAGGGATGACTTGGCAAGAAATGACTCTCTTAATTTTGCACGCTCTCTCGCCTCTCTGGCCGGTGAGAGAGCATACGAAATTAAGATTTCTTGCGAAGCCATCTCTAGTTTCGACGCGTCGCGATTTGCGCAACTTTCTACCGGCCCACTAGCCGGTAGAAAGTTGCACTGAGAAACTGAGAAATCAGGATAGGCCGCTAGTTGCAGAAGACGTGGGGTAGGCGAGGACGCGTCACGCGTTGGTAAGCGACTCACCAACTTTACTTTACTTTTACTTTTCACTTCATAGCCATTCCTTCAATCTGTGCAATGGGCTGCAAGCCAAGTCGACCCAAGTCTTCCATTAGAGATGGCTTCGCAAGAAATCATCTCTTCATTTCGCGCACTCTCTCACCGGTTAGAGAGGCGAGAGAGCGTGCAGAATGAAGAGAGTCATTTCTTGCCAAGTCGACCCAAGCCTTCCATTGATCGACCAGTAAGTGATCGTCTTTATCTGTCCGGTCTCCCATTCGACATCATCCGAAAGATCATCCGCATTGACGCAGTGTCAATAGACAACATGCGATTGAGAAATGTCATTTATCATCTACTGTTGGATCACTTTCCTTCAGATTTCAAGATCATGGAATTCGCTAGTCTTCGAATATCTTCAGGATAGAAAAAGGTTTCCTGCGATTGAAATTTGTCAACTAGCTCCAGCACGAAGCACTGATCACTGGTTATTTCTTCTTATTATATTTCGTCCGATTAATTCACAATTCTTTACTAATTGGCTGAAAGGCTGGAGAGACTATTCGAAGGAGGAAAATGGAGTACGATTTATCTGCTTCAAATTCATTGATTTCTTAATATAGTGTTTATTTTTGCAGACAATTAGAATTACGATAAGCTGGGAGATTATTGAGAATGTCAAGTCTGTTGATGAGAACATTTCCCTCGAGATTTATCGATGTCTCTTACAATTTCAACGAATTGATCAACTTCAAATAGTGCAGAGTACTCGAAGGTTCAGAAGAATTGTCTTGAAAGCGCTTCGAAGAAACATACCAATCGGTACCCTTGTGTTCCGCGGCCCTAATTTTGACTATGATACGCGGTCAGTCATTTTTGATAGATCATTCTTCAAAAATATTTTTAAGATACTACGCTTTAAAACTAGCTCTAGATACTACTAAGATACTACGCTTTAAAACTCGATCAGCTTACTGTACATTCAAGCAGATTGCTGTGAAACGGCTCATCTTCGTAAGGTCAATTTGTCTATTTGTATACGCTGCCTGTTTCAGGTGAATATTTGCTGAAAATGGCTAGACTCGTATCATCACTGTGGTTGGTTGAAGGCAGCATTGACATTCAAATGCTACAAGGCAAGATGTTCGGCCTACCATACGGATTTTGGGCCTCAATTGCTGATGATATGGTAGCGGCCGGTATTACTATGTATGCGCATTTCAATCGCGGAGATCGGGCAAAGGCCGGGGCTTGGTCGCACCTGCAGCACATAATGTATTATTTGGAGCTCTGATGATGTATTTTCTTGTGTGTCTATGATCAATAAAGGAATAAAGACGAAATAATGAATGGTCTCGTGAAAATGAACTATAAACTCGACTACAACCTAGAAAAGCGGAAAACTATGGACGCGACATTTGGATGAATTTAAAAAGAAGCAGACGCGTGAGAAAATTGGCGCGGACTTCGCGTATCTTCATATCTAATCAATTTCTAAAGCCCACGTCGCAATTACTCTCAAACAGCTCTCAAATGAATTTAATGCTGCAACAACTCCACTTCGAGTCAGCGAATGACTATGAAGATGATACTACTCTCGCCGGACTTCCATCAGACATCGTTCGGAAGATCATTCATCTTGAACTGCCACATTTCACCTTTCCTTCTCCCCCGAGCTCGCTGCGACCGAGCCAATAGACCAACCTACCCATCCCCAATGAACTCTATACGGCACATGCTCCGTTGGTGATAAAAGTTTAAAGATTAAAGATTAAAGATTAAAGATTGAAGGAGTCTCCATGAACGGTATGAGAATGGTAAGAAGTGTTTCCTTCCATTCCACGAGATAAATGTCATTTAGATATCGCGGTCTTGAATTCACAAGTCGTCGAGAACCTTACCGAACGAAAGAGATACCCTGTATTGAACACCATTGCGATCATCCCGTCAAAGGGAAACAACCGCAAATTGTATCTCGTGTTGGAATTTTCGCCGCAGGATTGTCGGTTCTTCAAGAGATGGCTGCGGTGTTGGAAGGATTATTGCATCGTGGATGGAGGGGTTCGTTCTTAGTTCTATCATCATATCATATTCAGATCAGATCAGGCAATGGGCCTGCCGGAAGCAACATCGAGGGATTGAGGCTCTATTTTAGCTGCTAATTCAAACTGCAGGCAATAAGCATCAGACGATCTTGGGACTTGGACCAGGCCAGTGATGAGGACGTTTCATAGGATATTGCTCGATACCTGAAGCGCTTCCGCAGCATCGATTGCCTCCAAATTGACCAAACTTGCTCAAGACTAAGACGAATCATCTTGAAAGCACTACGGAACGATCTCAAAATCGAAGCATTGTCTCTGTGTTCTGATCATCTCGACTGCTACCAAAGGTACCCTTACTCGCAAAAATATTCGAATATGCTCGTTTGAGAAAATATTTTCTAAAACTGACACAGCTGTTCTCGATCAAATTTCTGGAAATCATAACCACCACTTGTGCAACTGCACATCTTCGTAAGTTTTCTCATATTTTGTTTTAAAATAGTCAAACCTATCACTTAGGTGACTTCCTACTCAACATCTCCCAGCGAGTGTCCTATTTCTACCTGTACGAGGGCGACCCATTCATTTCGATGCCGGCAGGCAAAATGTTCGGCAAGTCCCTCTCGTTCTGGAACTCGGTCGCCAGGGAGATTGTGGGGGCGGGATCGATGGAGGTGTTTTTCATGTCCGCGCTGCGGCACATTATGCGCTATTGGGAACCGTGACTGCAGTAAGTACTAGAGATGGCAAATCGGCACGCGACTCTCCTGGTTCCGCGAGCTCTCTCGTTCCTCTAACCAGCGAGATAGTATGCAAATCGAGGAGAGTCGTTGCCGTTTTGCCAGCACTAGTAAGTACTTCAAGATGCTCGCCGGGAATGAGAATAAAGACATTTGTGTGACTGGATCTTTTTCAAATAAATATTCATCGCAATATTATCTTGTGATTATTATCTTATCGGACATCTCATATTCAGTTTGACTTTCAGCTGTACAATCCATGGCAATTCGGTTGTTCTCGTATCGCAAGTAGAATTGAACCACGCAAAAAGTATCGCCAAGATTCGTCATCTAGTCCAAGGTTGGCCATTTTTGAGGTTCGCTTCTCTTGGTCGTG
>LS585852.1:508472-544090 GCA_900490775.1 Pristionchus maxplancki
AAATGGTTCGGAGGGTCAGATTGGGTTCGCTGGGTCAGATTTTTGATTAATGCACCAATCGATAAGGGAACGCGAGTACAGTACCCCAAAATGGTTCGGAGGGTCAGATTGGGTTCGCTGGGTCAGATTTTTGATTATTGCTCCAATCGATAAGGGAACGCGAGTACAGTACCCCAAAGTGGTCCGGCGGGTCAAAAAAATTCCTTAGGTCATATTTATGAATTTTTCTCTGTAAATCGGCAGAAACTTTAGATTATCATAAGTAAACTACATTTTGCGATGCGCTTGTGAAAGGCTCGTGAGGCCGAGAGCGATCCGAAAAAGTTGCGATGTAGCCACGAAGTGGCGGAATCGCAACTTTTTCGGATCGCTCGAGGCCTCACGAGCCTTTTACAAGGGAGGATGCCAATGCGCATACGCAACCTCAACGCCTTTCGTACAGAACACAAAAGTATACTGCATTAGCGGACGTAGTCCGCTAGTTTCCCTCTTCTAGCTCTGCTGTCTATCTTTGCGTTGCCTCGAATTTTGCACTTAAATTTGACGCCCCTTTCAGCCCGGAATGTCTTCCCCTGCAGCTCTCTACCTCACCCTTCTCGCTATTGCGTATGGTGAGCACAATAGTTCGAATTGAGAATCCGTATCATGTCATTATCGCTGTGACTGAGCCTATTCCGGGTACCAATGATCTTTGGCGGTCTTTCTCAACCCCTGGTCGGTCGGAGCAGGAGAACGTGTAAACCGTTCAATTTGCATACCTTTTCAGTTGCCACAGTCGTCTCTGCTGGATTTGGGAGCGCCCTGGCAAGAAGTAAGGACCCCCGTTCTCGCTCTTTCCTCATCGGCAACAATACGCAACACACATGCAACGCCGACCACTCATTTCTTCACAAATTAATTCTTGTATCGATAAAGCATTTCTATTGACTAGATCGCTGTCAAACTCGCAGTATTCGGCATTTCAATTGAGAGATAAATTATACCTTTTTTGACCCCACGCGAGCAGTATCATTTCTGATTACTTTTGGCGCTTTTTGAAATTAAAGAAGGACTATTCCCAATATTTTCGACCAGAAAGTGATGATGTAGTTCGATTGGATTCTAAAAGAATATAAGAATCCCAATATTTGAAAGTTCTAGCTTAATTTTAAAGCGAGGGTTCTCTTTTTGGAATTATTTGCCTCTTGGAATTCCATTCCGTTCCTCTCATTTCCACGGAATCGCTCGCATAGGACCGGCGTGCTATTGGAATTCCATTACGAATGGAATTCCATTAGAGTAATGGAATCCCGCCCGCTTATTCGACTCGCTCGAGTAAGGAATGAGGCGAATTGGAATTCCAATAGCATAATGGAATTCCACTCACCGCAAGGGAGAGAAGGGAATGGAGCGAATGGAATTACGTCACACCTTCGTTCTCACTAATGGAATTCCGGAATTGATTCCAACAGCACAGCGTGTCAGAGAGGGTAGATAATCCAATTATCGCGTCCGAAGCCAACGCGTGTCCTTCTTTGCTCTCCCTGTTATTTTCGCCCTTCTCGAGTGAGCCGAGCGGTGGAAAACGCATAATGAGAGGGAGAATCGCGCAAAATTACAAATGGTTCCAATGAAACGTAACCAATTCATTCGATGCGTCCAATTATTGTAACTCCGTGTCGCTAAGGAAAAACCTAAGGAAAACCCTAAGGAAAAAATTCGACTCTAATTAAAAAGTAGGACTGTTCACTACCTTTCCAATTATAATAATGGTGTGGGGTTTTCTATGAACGGAAGTCGAGTTATCTAACGAAAAACTTGTGATTATCGGAAGTGCTCAAGCTAGCATTCAAAATATTTCAATGGAACCAGAAACAAGAGACAGGCATCTTTGCCCATTGCTCAAAGACGATGTTATTTTAGAATTGCATATTTTATCCTTATCAAGAAGATATGAGATATGCTTCACAGGTTTTATGAAACCATTGTGTTAGAGTGACCATGAAAGGGGTCGGACGCGGAGAACAAAGCAGTTCTGCCTCTCTGACACGCTGTGAACAGAGGACCCTAGTTATAACCAATCAAAGGTTTGCTTACTTACAGTATCCCGAAGTTAGGGCGCAGGGCAATCATTGTGGGACCAAATTAAATTGCCGTTTTTTGAGGAAAGGAAGAGAGTGAGAGCAAGCTGAGGTTAAAGACTTTTATTTACGGAAAGATGAACGTTCTATGTGCGCTGACCCTCTTCCTTTCTTCAAAAAACAGCAATTTTATTGGGTCCCACCACGATTTTAGAATCCAATCGAATTACATCATCACTTTCTGGTCGAAAATATTGGGAATAGTCCTTCTTTAAACCATAACATTTCGGTTGTTCTCGTATCGCAAGTTGAATTGAAGCAAAAGTATCGCCAAAATTCGTCAGGTCGCCTATCCAGTCCAAGGTCGGCCGTTTATGAGGGTCGCTTCTCTTGTTCGCGTGCTATCTCGCATCTCTGACCGCGAGAGAGCATGCAATACTGAGAGAGTGCTGCTTCAGCTCACTCCTCCGGTCACACTTCGACTGCGATTGTAGCAACTTCGCTCCGTCTGACCGGCGAGAGAGCGCGCAGAATGGAGAGGGTCACTTGAAAGTGACCGTATTTAACGGACGAAACGCCCCTCCAATTCATTCTCTTCTCCCTCTTCTGCTTAGCTATCTTTGCTTCGAATATAATATATTGCTATTAGGCTTAAATTTGACGCTTCTTTCAGCCCGAAATGTCTTCCTCAGCCGCTGTCTACCTCACTCTGCTCGCTATTGCCTATGGTGAGTACTGTATTCGAGAAGTATCCTCGGAGTCTGCTTGACATGCTACAGAATCAGTTCATTGCTCATTAGGGTTACTGTAGAATACCCGCGATCTCTCTAGTCCTCATGGCCGGTCTCTCGGAGCGAGAGAGCGTGCAAAATTGAGAGAATCGGACTTGTAATCCCTTTTGCAGTCGCCACACTCGCCTCTGCTCGCCCCACCAGGGGATAATAAGGACCCCCGTTCTCGACCGTTCCTCATCGGCAACAACACTATCTTCCTCGCATTTATTCATGCAACGATAAAGCTTTTGTAATTGATGAAACCTGAAACTTTGAATGAAAAATGCACAAGATACTGAGTTGAACGAGAACGAGAAATATGTTTGATGCATTCCTCTCGAATATTCTAACATGAAATTAAAACAAGTCGTGACAATTCAGTGTATCACATCACGTGTTGAATTGAAGCACGAGAAAAGTATTGTCAAAAATCTCAAGTCGCTATCCAGTCCAAGGTTAGCCGTTTATCGTTGTGGCCGCTTCTCTATGTCTTATTTCGTTTCTCCGACCGCGAGAGAGCATGCAATACTGAGAGAGTGCTGATAGATACTGCCCACTCAACCATCGGTCACGCTTAGACTGCGAGCTAGCAAATTTCGCGTTCCTAACGTTCCTTTCAGCTCGAAATGTCTTCCTCAGCCGCTTTCTACCTCACTCTCCATGCTATTGCGTATTGGTGAGTACTTTATTCGAGATGTCAACTGACTCTGCTTGACATGCTAGAGATCATAAATAATCAGTTCATGGTTCATTAGGATTACTGTAGAATAATGGCGATCTCTCTATGTAGTCCTCATGGCCGGAATCTCGGAGCGATAGAGCGTGCAAAATTGAGAGAATCGGACTAATTTGTAATGCCTTTTGAAGTCGCCACACTCGCCTCTGCTGGAAGCGGGATGCACGGTTCAGAGGGGAAATAAGAACTGACCCGTTCTCGACATTTCCTCATCGGCAACAGCACTATCTTCCTCGCATTTATTCATGCATCGATAAAGCTTTTCTAATTGATGAAACCTGAATTTTAGACTGAAAAATGCAAAATGCAAGATACTGAGTTGAACGAGAACGTGAAACATGTTTGATGTATTCCTCGGGAATCAGTCGTGAGAAGGAGAAAGTAAAACGACAGTTAGTCACCTTCTAGATCGTGGATGCGGACAGCAGAGCGATGGCTGCAACGGCTCCACGGACACGGCTATCGTAAATTGATTAGAAAATCTCCCCCTCTTGTCCTTGAAATCTCACGCATTAAAATGTAACACGGACTGCCACACAAACCCTCCCCAAAAGCTCGCCCGAGCCCGAACACCACCTGTTGTCCCACTTCCCGCATTTACGCACATTAAAGTGCTGGTGATAAAGTATAAGTATAAGTATAAGTATAACACCATGCGATGGCGGAAGTGTATCTGGAATATTCATCGATTTGAGAGTAAATATCATCTACCACGCGTCTTCTGAGAGAATGCAGGAAAACGGCCACCCCCCGGCACTAGAAGCCCCAAGTTTGACCGATTCCCATGAAATTTTTATGGTGAAGTACTATGGAAGAAAGATAAACTTTAGCGCTTTCCGTTTGTCCCAAAACCGGCTTTTAGGTATTTTCCGGTTCTAGACCCGGCTCTGCCATATCTCAGCTCTCCGATGTGCTAGAAGGTCGTGCATAGGCTTAAAAAATCCGGAAAAATATTCTGAACAACTTTACAGTTGACATGAAGAAGATTCGTCAAGCTTTTCAGTTCGAAAAATTTGAAAAACTGATTTCAAAATCGAAAAAATAATTTTCCTGGATCGGGGACCCCCCCCCCCAATCCTTGTATGCTGAAGTCAGTTTCGGACTCTACGTACTTGAGTTAGTCTGTAAAAAATATGAGCTAAGGTCGGGAGGCGTGCGAAAAGTAGTTATAAGCCGGAAATGGCCACCAAATGGCTGTTTTTTGAAATCGATTTTTTTGAGAAACTCAATCAATCTGTCCCAAAAGAATGTTGAGCATCCAAAACATTATTAAATATGATTTTAGCTCTAAACGAAGTATTCTAAACAATTTTTGAGGTTATTTCGTCGATTTTCAACTTTTTCGAAAAAATCAATTTTTCAAAATTCAAAATTTTAAAAGTCTGCGCATTTGTGTCAAATCTTAATAAAACATTGTACATGAATGTAAAAAGTCATAATCTATCAAAAAACTTGTCGAAATGGTCTTAGAAACAGATTTAGCGCATAAGGCAGATTTCATGTCCCATCACAGGTCGCTGCAGAACCATGGCGCTCTGAATACTGCCTAATTGTGACTAAACTTGTGCATTTAAGAGACCGGATCGGTAATTTTCGAGAACCCCCCGGACACGTTCCTCTAGGACTGAGACCCGGAACCCCATATCGGGGTGCTAGGAGGGCCTAGTCCTTGTGTTGCACAAAATACATCATATTTGTCATTCACGCGGTTACGGTAGGAGAAATATCACAATATGTGTGAAAACGTCAAAAATTCATAATTTAAATTCTAGGAAAGCTAGACTCAAATACTCAAGTGCGTTACTTTAGGGGTGCCCTGAGGTACTAAAACGACCAATAAGATTGATTCCCGCTTCATTCCGAAAATAAAATTTTGACCAAAATTTTCATTTTTTGAGCAAAATTGGCCATGAACATAAATTGCTCCACGGGAAAGGGGGGTTCAAGATGAAGCCCAGTGGGTCCTCTGACTCATAGAGTAGGAACTGGACCACACATTTTTTTACATTTTGAGATTTTCCACCTCAAAGGTCTCAGACCGACCTTCCGATTTTCAATATTTTCATTTTTTGTTGTTATTTTTATGAAATTTGTAGTGCTTATAGCTATTTTTTATCATTTGACATGTTTAGTAATAGATAACACTGAAAAAATAATCATTTGTTGTAATTTTAAAAAAATTATATTTTTTAATTGCATTTTTCAAAGTGTTCTGAAATAGAGCTCATTCCACTTTCTAATGTTTTTTGAAACGCTCTAGGGGTAACTTTTTACGTAGAACTCGAAAATCGAGCTTAGGAAGCGGTACCATCAAATCCGACCCAGACCACATGGTACCCACTCCGGAACCAGGGGGTATGTGGTACCTCGGGAATTTTTTCGCAAACCTATACATATGATAGTGAATTTTGTAGATCTCGACAAGATAAACATTTTTTGTGAAGAAAGTTAAGGTCTTACTCTTCTTAGAAAAAAGTTGCATAGGTCGGAAAAATATCACAGAGAAATTTTCGGATCGCTGTAAGATCGGAATTTCTACTCAAATCATTATGTTTTCGATTGGAAATTACTTAACTGATCATAAATAAAGTTTTTGGAACGTTTGGGACATTTTGAGAGAAAAAATATATTTTTTCGCTGCAGAACCATATTCTGAATCAAATTGATCATTACTGACAAAAAAATCAATTGTAAATATCGAAATTCCGATCTTACAGCGATCCGAAAATTTCACTGTGAAATTTTTCCGACCTATGCAACTTTTTTCTAAGAAGAGTTAGACCTTAAGTTTCTTCACAAAAAATGTTTATCTTGTCGAGTTCAACAAAATTCACTATCACATGTATAGGTTTGCGAAAAAATTCCCGAGGTACCACATACCCCCTGGTTCCGGAGTGGGTACCATGGGGTCTGGGTCGGATTTGATGGTAACGCTTCCTAAGGTCGATTTTCGAGTTCTACGTAAAAAGTTACCCCTAGAGCGTTTCAAAAAACATTAGAAAGTGGAATGAGCTCTATTTCAGAACACTTTGAAAAATGCAATTAATAAAAAATATTTTTTTTAAATTGCAACAAATGATTATTTTTTCAGTGTTATCTATTGCTAAACATGTCAAATGGTAAAAAATAGCTATAAGCACTACAAATTTCATAAAAAGAACAACAAAAAATAAAAATATTGAAAATCGGAAGGTCGGTCTGAGACCTTTGAGGTGGAAAATCTCAAAATGTAAAAAAATGTGTGGTCCAGTTCCTACTCTATGAGTCAGAGGACCCACTGGGCTTCATCTTGAACCCCCCTTTCCCGTGGAGCAATTTATGTTCATGGCCAATTTTGCTCAAAAAATGAAAATTTTGGTCAAAATTTTATTTTCGGAATGAAGCGGGAATCAATCTTATTGGTCGTTTTAGTACCTCAGGGCACCCCTAAAGTAACGCACTTGAGTATTTGAGTCTAGCTTTCCTAGAATTTAAATTATGAATTTTTGACGTTTTCACACATATTGTGATATTTCTCCTACCGTAACCGCGTGAATGACAAATATGATGTATTTTGTGCAACACAAGGACTAGGCCCTCCTAGCACCCCGATATGGGGTTCCGGGTCTCAGTCCTAGAGGAACGTGTCCGGGGGGTTCTCGAAAATTACCGATCCGGTCTCTTAAATGCACAAGTTTAGTCACAATTAGGCAGTATTCAGAGCGCCATGGTTCTGCAGCGACCTGTGATGGGACATGAAATCTGCCTTATGCGCTAAATCTGTTTCTAAGACCATTTCGACAAGTTTTTTGATAGATTATGACTTTTTACATTCATGTACAATGTTTTATTAAGATTTGACACAAATGCGCAGACTTTTAAAATTTTGAATTTTGAAAAATTGATTTTTTCGAAAAAGTTGAAAATCGACGAAATAACCTCAAAAATTGTTTAGAATACTTCGTTTAGAGCTAAAATCATATTTAATAATGTTTTGGATGCTCAACATTCTTTTGGGACAGATTGATTGAGTTTCTCAAAAAAATCGATTTCAAAAAACAGCCATTTGGTGGCCATTTCCGGCTTATAACTACTTTTCGCACGCCTCCCGACCTTAGCTCATATTTTTTACAGACTAACTCAAGTACGTAGAGTCCGAAACTGACTTCAGCATACAAGGATTGGGGGGGGGGGTCCCCGATCCAGGAAAATTATTTTTTCGATTTTGAAATCAGTTTTTCAAATTTTTCGAACTGAAAAGCTTGACGAATCTTCTTCATGTCAACTGTAAAGTTGTTCAGAATATTTTTCCGGATTTTTTAAGCCTATGCACGACCTTCTAGCACATCGGAGAGCTGAGATATGGCAGAGCCGGGTCTAGAACCGGAAAATACCTAAAAGCCGGTTTTGGGACAAACGGAAAGCGCTAAAGTTTATCTTTCTTCCATAGTACTTCACCATAAAAATTTCATGGGAATCGGTCAAACTTGGGGCTTCTAGTGCCGGGGGGTGGCCGTTTTCCTGCATTCTCTCAGAAGACGCGTGGTAGATGATATTTACTCTCAAATCGATGAATATTCCAGATACACTTCCGCCATCGCATGGTGTTATACTTATACTTATACTTATACTTTATCACCAGCACTTTAATGTGCGTAAATGCGGGAAGTGGGACAACAGGTGGTGTTCGGGCTCGGGCGAGCTTTTGGGGAGGGTTTGTGTGGCAGTCCGTGTTACATTTTAATGCGTGAGATTTCAAGGACAAGAGGGGGAGATTTTCTAATCAATTTACGATAGCCGTGTCCGTGGAGCCGTTGCAGCCATCGCTCTGCTGTCCGCATCCACGATCTAGAAGGTGACTAACTGTCGTTTTACTTTCTCCTTCTCACGACTGATTCCCGAGGAATACATCAAACATGTTTCACGTTCTCGTTCAACTCAGTATCTTGCATTTTGCATTTTTCAGTCTAAAATTCAGGTTTCATCAATTAGAAAAGCTTTATCGATGCATGAATAAATGCGAGGAAGATAGTGCTGTTGCCGATGAGGAAATGTCGAGAACGGGTCAGTTCTTATTTCCCCTCTGAACCGTGCATCCCGCTTCCAGCAGAGGCGAGTGTGGCGACTTCAAAAGGCATTACAAATTAGTCCGATTCTCTCAATTTTGCACGCTCTATCGCTCCGAGATTCCGGCCATGAGGACTACATAGAGAGATCGCCATTATTCTACAGTAATCCTAATGAACCATGAACTGATTATTTATGATCTCTAGCATGTCAAGCAGAGTCAGTTGACATCTCGAATAAAGTACTCACCAATACGCAATAGCATGGAGAGTGAGGTAGAAAGCGGCTGAGGAAGACATTTCGAGCTGAAAGGAACGTTAGGAACGCGAAATTTGCTAGCTCGCAGTCTAAGCGTGACCGATGGTTGAGTGGGCAGTATCTATCAGCACTCTCTCAGTATTGCATGCTCTCTCGCGGTCGGAGAAACGAAATAAGACATAGAGAAGCGGCCACAACGATAAACGGCTAACCTTGGACTGGATAGCGACTTGAGATTTTTGACAATACTTTTCTCGTGCTTCAATTCAACACGTGATGTGATACACTGAATTGTCACGACTTGTTTTAATTTCATGTTAGAATATTCGAGAGGAATGCATCAAACATATTTCTCGTTCTCGTTCAACTCAGTATCTTGTGCATTTTTCATTCAAAGTTTCAGGTTTCATCAATTACAAAAGCTTTATCGTTGCATGAATAAATGCGAGGAAGATAGTGTTGTTGCCGATGAGGAACGGTCGAGAACGGGGGTCCTTATTATCCCCTGGTGGGGCGAGCAGAGGCGAGTGTGGCGACTGCAAAAGGGATTACAAGTCCGATTCTCTCAATTTTGCACGCTCTCTCGCTCCGAGAGACCGGCCATGAGGACTAGAGAGATCGCGGGTATTCTACAGTAACCCTAATGAGCAATGAACTGATTCTGTAGCATGTCAAGCAGACTCCGAGGATACTTCTCGAATACAGTACTCACCATAGGCAATAGCGAGCAGAGTGAGGTAGACAGCGGCTGAGGAAGACATTTCGGGCTGAAAGAAGCGTCAAATTTAAGCCTAATAGCAATATATTATATTCGAAGCAAAGATAGCTAAGCAGAAGAGGGAGAAGAGAATGAATTGGAGGGGCGTTTCGTCCGTTAAATACGGTCACTTTCAAGTGACCCTCTCCATTCTGCGCGCTCTCTCGCCGGTCAGACGGAGCGAAGTTGCTACAATCGCAGTCGAAGTGTGACCGGAGGAGTGAGCTGAAGCAGCACTCTCTCAGTATTGCATGCTCTCTCGCGGTCAGAGATGCGAGATAGCACGCGAACAAGAGAAGCGACCCTCATAAACGGCCGACCTTGGACTGGATAGGCGACCTGACGAATTTTGGCGATACTTTTGCTTCAATTCAACTTGCGATACGAGAACAACCGAAATGTTATGGTTTAAAGAAGGACTATTCCCAATATTTTCGACCAGAAAGTGATGATGTAATTCGATTGGATTCTAAAATCGTGGTGGGACCCAATAAAATTGCTGTTTTTTGAAGAAAGGAAGAGGGTCAGCGCACATAGAACGTTCATCTTTCCGTAAATAAAAGTCTTTAACCTCAGCTTGCTCTCACTCTCTTCCTTTCCTCAAAAAACGGCAATTTAATTTGGTCCCACAATGATTGCCCTGCGCCCTAACTTCGGGATACTGTAAGTAAGCAAACCTTTGATTGGTTATAACTAGGGTCCTCTGTTCACAGCGTGTCAGAGAGGCAGAACTGCTTTGTTCTCCGCGTCCGACCCCTTTCATGGTCACTCTAACACAATGGTTTCATAAAACCTGTGAAGCATATCTCATATCTTCTTGATAAGGATAAAATATGCAATTCTAAAATAACATCGTCTTTGAGCAATGGGCAAAGATGCCTGTCTCTTGTTTCTGGTTCCATTGAAATATTTTGAATGCTAGCTTGAGCACTTCCGATAATCACAAGTTTTTCGTTAGATAACTCGACTTCCGTTCATAGAAAACCCCACACCATTATTATAATTGGAAAGGTAGTGAACAGTCCTACTTTTTAATTAGAGTCGAATTTTTTCCTTAGGGTTTTCCTTAGGTTTTTCCTTAGCGACACGGAGTTACAATAATTGGACGCATCGAATGAATTGGTTACGTTTCATTGGAACCATTTGTAATTTTGCGCGATTCTCCCTCTCATTATGCGTTTTCCACCGCTCGGCTCACTCGAGAAGGGCGAAAATAACAGGGAGAGCAAAGAAGGACACGCGTTGGCTTCGGACGCGATAATTGGATTATCTACCCTCTCTGACACGCTGTGCTGTTGGAATCAATTCCGGAATTCCATTAGTGAGAACGAAGGTGTGACGTAATTCCATTCGCTCCATTCCCTTCTCTCCCTTGCGGTGAGTGGAATTCCATTATGCTATTGGAATTCCAATTCGCCTCATTCCTTACTCGAGCGAGTCGAATAAGCGGGCGGGATTCCATTACTCTAATGGAATTCCATTCGTAATGGAATTCCAATAGCACGCCGGTCCTATGCGAGCGATTCCGTGGAAATGAGAGGAACGGAATGGAATTCCAAGAGGCAAATAATTCCAAAAAGAGAACCCTCGCTTTAAAATTAAGCTAGAACTTTCAAATATTGGGATTCTTATATTCTTTTAGAATCCAATCGAACTACATCATCACTTTCTGGTCGAAAATATTGGGAATAGTCCTTCTTTAATTTCAAAAAGCGCCAAAAGTAATCAGAAATGATACTGCTCGCGTGGGGTCAAAAAAGGTATAATTTATCTCTCAATTGAAATGCCGAATACTGCGAGTTTGACAGCGATCTAGTCAATAGAAATGCTTTATCGATACAAGAATTAATTTGTGAAGAAATGAGTGGTCGGCGTTGCATGTGTGTTGCGTATTGTTGCCGATGAGGAAAGAGCGAGAACGGGGGTCCTTACTTCTTGCCAGGGCGCTCCCAAATCCAGCAGAGACGACTGTGGCAACTGAAAAGGTATGCAAATTGAACGGTTTACACGTTCTCCTGCTCCGACCGACCAGGGGTTGAGAAAGACCGCCAAAGATCATTGGTACCCGGAATAGGCTCAGTCACAGCGATAATGACATGATACGGATTCTCAATTCGAACTATTGTGCTCACCATACGCAATAGCGAGAAGGGTGAGGTAGAGAGCTGCAGGGGAAGACATTCCGGGCTGAAAGGGGCGTCAAATTTAAGTGCAAAATTCGAGGCAACGCAAAGATAGACAGCAGAGCTAGAAGAGGGAAACTAGCGGACTACGTCCGCTAATGCAGTATACTTTTGTGTTCTGTACGAAAGGCGTTGAGGTTGCGTATGCGCATTGGCATCCTCCCTTGTAAAAGGCTCGTGAGGCCTCGAGCGATCCGAAAAAGTTGCGATTCCGCCACTTCGTGGCTACATCGCAACTTTTTCGGATCGCTCTCGGCCTCACGAGCCTTTCACAAGCGCATCGCAAAATGTAGTTTACTTATGATAATCTAAAGTTTCTGCCGATTTACAGAGAAAAATTCATAAATATGACCTAAGGAATTTTTTTGACCCGCCGGACCACTTTGGGGTACTGTACTCGCGTTCCCTTATCGATTGGAGCAATAATCAAAAATCTGACCCAGCGAACCCAATCTGACCCTCCGAACCATTTTGGGGTACTGTACTCGCGTTCCCTTATCGATTGGTGCATTAATCAAAAATCTGACCCAGCGAACCCAATCTGACCCTCCGAACCATTTNTATGAATTTTTGACGTTTTCACACATATTGTGATATTTCTCCTACCGTAACCGCGTGAATGACAAATATGATGTATTTTGTGCAACACAAGGACTAGGCCCTCCTACCACCCCGATATGGGGTTCCGGGTCTCAGTCCTAGAGGAACGTGTCCGGGGGGTGGGTCAAAATACTCGATCCTTACCGATCCGGTCTCTTAACGGTTTTCACGTTGATAATGAGGACGTGCTGAACTTTATCAAATTAGCTGTGCTATATTTTTCGCACTCCATCCACGAACTCATGATTTACACTCGTCACATTTGTATTAAAGAAGGCGTCCCACGAGGTGATATAATGGGCTCCCACCACGAAAGACGTGCAGAATCAATGAAAATACTGTAAGGAAGAGGGTGAGAGAGCGAGAGAGTCAGACAAACAGAGTGCTCCCTCCTCCCCTCTCCCTTCCCTTCTCCCTCTTCCCCCTTCCCTTTACACCGCGCATCTTGATTTTCCCTGCAGTATCGGAAAACTTTGCGCGCGCATAGCTCGCTTCAAAGTTGAGCTAGAGACTTCAAATTTTGGATTTGCAATAGGATTCAAGGGATAGACATGGCTTCTCTTCCAGATTGTCTACGAAAAAACTCGTGGGACGGCTTCTTTAATGAAACTATGCTAGTAATATCAATTTCGATCGAATAAACAATTTATTAAACGTCGGAAATGATTAAAACAAATGATTAAAAAAATTTAGCCACAATTTGGTAGTTTTCAGAGCGATAGTCTTCTGCAGCGAAAAGACCAAGATGTGATGGGACATGTAATCCGTATTTTGCGTTACATCTGTTTCTAAGACCATTTCGACAAGTTTTTTGATAGATTATGACTTTTTACATTCATGTACAATGTTTTATTAAGATTTGACACAATTGCGCAGACTTTTAAAATTTTGAATTTTGAAAAATTGATTTTTTCGAAAAAGTTGAAAATCGACGAAATAACCTCAAAAATTGTTTAGAATACTTCGTTTAGAGCTAAAATCATATTTAATAATGTTTTTGGATGCTCAACATTCTTTTGGGACAGATTGATTGAGTTTCTCAAAAAATCGATTTCAAAAAACAGCCATTTGGTGGCCATTTCCGGCTTATAACTACTTTTCGCACGCCTCCCGACCTTAGTTCAAATTTTTTACAGACTAACTCAAGTACGTAGAGTCCGAAATTGACTTCAGCATACAAGGATTGGGGGGTCCCCGATCCAGGAAAATTATTTTTTCGATTTTGAAATCAGTTTTTCAAATTTTTCGCACTGCAAAGTTTGTCCAATCTTCTCCATGTCAACAGCAAAGTTGTTCAGAATATTTTTCCGCATTTTTTGAGCCTATATACGCCCTTCTAGCACATCGGAGAGCTGAGATATGGCAGAGCCGGGTCTAGAACCGGAAAATACCTAAAAGCCGGTTTTGGGACAAACGGAAAGCGCTAAAGTTTTTCTTTCTTCCATAGTACTTCACCATAAAAATTTCAAGGGAATCGGTCAAACTTGGGGCTCCTAGTGCCGGGGGTCCTGCAATCTCTCAGAAGACTCGTGCTACAAAGAATTTCCAAACCCCAGAGAATCGTTAAGGAGACGAAGAGATCATAGCACCCTTTTCCAATCTTCCCATATTCAGGAAATAAATTTAATTTGAATGGGGTGGCGAGTCTACCTTTCTCATTGTATTCTTCTTGATTCCGGCGCCATTCGTGACCAGGAGAGTTGATGTAAGCAACCGTGAATTAGAGATCAAAACTTTTTTTTATTTGTCCACGACAAAAGTGGACAAATAAAAAAAACAACGCGGATACGGCATTCAATCATACAGGTTAGAGGTGTAAAGATGTCAGAGGAGCGCGCAAAGGACAGATGGAGGCTGGGGGAATTGAACCCCCGACCTTCCGTCCATGGATCGGCTGCTCTCACCACTGAGCTAAGCCCCCCGTACTCGACTAGCCTCTCCTCGCGCATTATGGTCTACGGGCTATGGCCATGCATCCTCTACAGAGGGCATGTTGTATACTAGGCAAAAGATTGAGGAGGCGAGAAGAAAAACTAGTGTAAACAAAAGAGTGTAAACGAAAAATGGACCCCGGGGAGAGAGAGAGAGACTCAACTCAAGAAGGGACTTGGTTTAACGATCGATTCTTCGTGCACTCCCTCCCTCATTACACACACCTCTCCTCGTCCCTTGAAATTTAATCCAAATTACATACTCTGCGTATGAACGATTGCTTTACCGGTTCTCAAATCGGCTGGTTAAAAGGTTTTATGCGTTGGAGGTCTCTAAGCAACAGAACGATAAATTGTTTTATCTTTATTCTTGAAGCAATATTACAATTTTGTACGTAATTTAAAATATCAATTGAGCACGGAGGTATCGTCGATAGTGCAGTGCAGAAGTCCCTTGCACACCGAGCCGATGAGCATCTTAATATTGCCATGATTGATTTGGTGTTCACTAAGTTTTACCACTTCAAGAAGCATGGATCGAAGAGATAACATGACCTACCTGATTGTTGTGCACAACAGCAACTGATGATCCGGACAGTTCCCTGCCGTCGTTGGCGTATGGCTGACAGAGTTTTATCGGTTTTATCGTACGAAAGAGGAAATAATGATGCAACCACAATTCACACGATCTCTAATGTAAATTTTATCAAATTTTACGTTTTTCTGTTGAATTGATGCACAAGATAATTTACCTCCGACACCTCCACAGTCTTGTAATCCTTGCCGAACTTTATGTGCAGCACTTGCGAAGCTGAAGTCGAGACGCCGTCGCAGTCGTTGAGCGCGACCGCGGCCTGTGATCTCATTATTATTGCTTTTCTAATTATTGGTAGACGCATAATCTTCTAAATTATTTTTGTTTTTGACTCGTGAACGAACTAATAGATTAAATTAGTAGCAGTCATTCAGGGCGACCGCGGCCTGAATGTCCAAGGTGATTGCCTTTCTCTAATCTGCTTATAATTGGGAAATGGTCTCAATCGCATATTGTGCGTGATCTTTGGAACGTAAGCAAATTAGATCAAAAAAAATTTTCAGGGCGACTGTTGCTTTAATATAATCGTTGTTTCTGGTATACAAACTTAGGATCGCACTTGCTGACTACTAAATCCCCTGGTGCTTCAGAGTAGAGTCGTTCTGAGCTATTAGAAAATTTATGTTTCCTTGAGATGAAAGAACGATGAAAAACATGAGGTGCTCACTTCGTTAATCTTAGGATGGCATCCACAATAGACCGATCCGTCACTGTCAAGAGAGAGGTTGTCGCAGACGGTGTAGAGATCGAAGGAGGATACTTGAGTGAGGGACTTCTTGTCCTAGAAAGCTAATTGTAGAGTGCTTCAAATTAAAATATGAATAAATTTCAGATTGGAAAACTCACCTTAGAAATATCATACACGTTCACCTTCCTCTTGTTAACCTCTGAGATGATAATCTTATTATTCTTGACATCGTACGTGGCGCCATTCGGGCCGCCCATACCAGATAGGACCGTGTGCGATTCCTCAAAAGTAGACCTCTCAAATATTCATATTCCAGGTAAAGTTCTATCAATATGGGAAATGGTATAAGAAATGCAAGAATTCCGGCCTAGTCACTGGAGTAAGCTTCTGTTTTGGCTGTCTCTATCGAGCATTCGTTATAAAAACGACCCACCTTCCCATCCCACAGCACGACGGATCCACCCCGGTAGAAGGAGAGGATCTCGATGACGTTGCCGAGAGGGGTCTGGGCTACTCCATCATTGTTAAGCAGGAACTGGTCCGGACCGACGGCGACGAGGTCGTTTGGCATGGAAAGGCACAATGGGCAGATTTAGTTAACATAGATGTAGCCTGGCAGCATTTGTGAACTGCGCTCTCCTAACTCTAATTCTACGTCAAAACGTTCATCATTGTTCAGGAGGAACTGGTCAGGGCCGACCGCGACGAGGTCGTTGGGCCGGAAAATTGAGAGAAATGTGAACAATTGTGTGAAATCTTAGATCTCTCAAGCTCCTGTAGCTCCCAGAGCAAGACGTTGAAAAGGGAATGGAAGTGCTCAAATTCAATACCTCACGAAATCCGGACTTCTGATCGACTTCTTGTGCAACAGAGCGGGTCCGGCGGGGTCGTAGTCGAAGACCTCAAAGGCAATTGTCAAGGACACACGAATCTTCATTACGTTGTTCCATGAACCATGTACTCTGCCCTAGCTTCATGCGGTCAAAGTTCTCAAATGGGAATATGCAAAGCAACACTGTTTCCTTGACCGTCTCATCGGGGAAACGACTCTCACTCTTTCGCCGTAGAGTAAACAACGCTGATAACATTGCGCTGACCATTCGAGAAGCCTCAACGTATCCCAGTATACCACTCTATTCACTACTAGTACAAAGAAGATACGAAAATATGGCGTTTCAATTGTTAGTATGTAAGGGGAGCAAATCTCAGTTCTTATCAAAACTTGTGCTGTCTGTACCTCAACAGAATGCTTGAAGTCATCACTATGGTTGATCACATACAGACGAATGACACCATCGATGATCCAATAAGTGAGCCCGTGAGGATGGAAGTTGCCCTTGATTAATTAGTTATTAATTACTTAATTAAAAGAACGATACCTGATCGAAATTAGCTCCCTTGATGGGGAGCTCCTTCACTTTTGGAGGATTTGCTCCCAGTTTTTGGTTAAAGTCGTAGAGGAATATCTTTCCTGAAGATACAGTGTTATGATAGGAAAGAAAGAAGTAAGAAATCGTCAAACCTTCAACATTACCCCTCTCCGGTTGCATGTATACGACGCCTGAGCTAACTAAGGCGATTCCATGCGATCGAACCAATTCGATGTCTTCGGAGCCCTTTTCTGAAAGTTGTTGTTGTTTTTTAACTGGCTGACAAGATAAAACAAACGAACCTACGCCAGGAACGAGCATGCACACTCCCGGGCGATGGTTGTAGACCGTTCGGCCCATATCCGTCAATTCGTACAATCTCCAAGCCAGCCCGCACAGTGCGATCACTATGGGAACTAGCAGTCGGCCCATGTTCCTTGAAAGAATACATAAAGAGAGCATAAGAATTGTGAGTGCGCGACAAGCGCAAAAATGTATGCGAGAAATTAAATAGAATACGGAATATGCGAGCAAGAGCAATGAGCAAGAAATGCGATGTCAACCAAAATCGACCCATTTTATGTATCAAATATCGCAACGCGATCCAAAGCAATCGACTCCATCGATACTCACGTATAGTGATCAAATGTGTACCTATATCACAACGAAGACACGGCCGCGTATTACACTGTGCGATCTCGTGTTGACAAATCGGCGTTATTCTCTCCTGATTTTGCACACTCTCTCGTCTCTCTGACCGGCGAGAGATCATTCTAAACGAGAGAGGCGCGTGCCGAATCGTCATCACTAGTGTGATTTCGTGTGCCGAAAGAGAAACGCACCCACTTCGCACGTTTCCCGGGTTTCCCGCGTGCTTTCTTCATAATTTTACTGAAAAATTCAGGCTTTGATCGGTCGTTTAGCTGACCCATCGCAAGAGAAAAGGCTAGTCGGATGTCGGGTAATGGCGCGTTTCGAGGGTGGATGTCGGGTAATGTCATTCGTCGAAAATCGTCTCTCCTATCCGGTCTCCGACCCGATTACCCGACTCGAATTGCGAACTCTAGTTTCCCCACACTTTGTTGTTTTGTCAGTGCTAGACTGGGCGATGTTTTGAAACGCTCTCATACAGTTTCCACAACTTTGTATTTGTTGACAGTTCGATTAAGACAATTTATTCGGAAATGCTGGAAAAAAAAGAAAATGCTCCGATCAAGTCTCCCAGTAGAACATGATATTCTTCAAATACGACCACGCCCTAGCCTTTGAACGATTTCCTCGATAGAAATACACGGACATCATTCCCTTTTCAACCATTTCCGCGGCGATTGATCTCCAGAAAGTTTGTTTCAATCCGAACAATTTCCCTCGCGGCATCGTAATCTGTGAGCCGCCTTCAATAAGGAAAAATGATGAAGCAAAAGTGGCGATTTTGAGCAGAAACTCGCCTGAAATGATCTCCAATCCATGAAAAAAATAGGAAAACTAACGAATGTGCTCAGTTGTACAGCGATCTGCTATCACATCTAGCCGTCTTAACGACCGTGACTGGGCCAGTTTTAGAACGTAATATCTACAAGTTTGAAGCTGTCTGATGAGATAGAAATGATTTTTTTACCGCGAATCGTAGTCGAAATTGGAAGCAGACATCACCAATTCTTCTACTTGAATTGTTTTTCCAAGGGCTTTCAAAATAATCGCTCTTTTCCTCTTGCAACATTGATTTATGTCGAGTCGTATAATTCTTTGAAATCTCGACAGGTAACGATAGATATTAACAGAAATATCTTCGTCCAGCACTTTTTCAACTTCGGCAATGTACCAATACCTTGAAATGCAGATAATCTGCAAATAAGGTAAATGTGGTGCTGAACAAACGAGAGAATTCTAACATCATCGTCCAAAACCGTAAATTCTTTCCAGCCGCACAACCAATTTTCGAATAATTTAGTCCCCCAAAGAAAAATAAGCGAAGAAACACAGCCAATTGTCATCTCTCTGGACTAGATGAACATTATCGGCTATGGGATACTTGTCTTTTTCTTGAAGAAACTCGACAACCTGCGATTGCCACAAGTGAGAAATCTGCAAAGACGCTTATTACAATATATTCTCGTATTATGTGGCCCATTGACCCATGCAAATTACGAGAAAAAATAAACATGAAAAAAAGATATTGTGCCCTCACCAACTGCATGCTCTTTGTCGAGATTCCATCAATACGAATGATCTTGCGTATGATATCGGGAGGGAGGATGTCCAATGAAATATTACTTTCACGCACCTGGATATCACGTGGTTTAGAGCGGCTCAATTTTCCACCCATAGTAGATAATGCGAAAATGATTACATTGACGAAAAGCGACCACTACTTACGGAGCGTTGCCAGTCGGTATCGCAACTTGCAGAAGACATCGCCTCAATTGACTGAATTAGAATTCGCGTGATTCTTCAAAAACATTGGATCTCTTAATAAAGATTATTTTGAGGTTTCGGATAAACCAATCATATTGATCGATGGGCTCTATCGAGATATCCGAGGCTCGCATTCAAACCGCCCGTCGATGCCTGGAAGAAGTCTGCAATGGCTATTATAGAAAGGTTTGCTACTTGACGATCATATGAGGATTGAAATTTATCGGAGAATGGCCATTACCAATTTCAGAATCGCCCGAAGGCTGACGAAGTCCTTCTGATCGATCTGTGCAAGATTGTGAATGCAGCCCTCGACAGTGTCTGTTTGAACTACGTGGGTTAAATAATTTTCGAAAATCTTAGCTTTAGGATTTATCAATGCTGGTTTGATTCTATTGCAGCCCTTTCCCTGCGAGAGACTCCGCACGATCTGCTACGAGTCACCTCAAGAGGTTGGCCTGACACTATTCATTATTTGAAAGCCCGCTCTTCAGACTAAGCTCGGCAAGTTCGCATATGGTCTCTCCCCGCTGTTGCAGTTGCTGCTGGCAGATAAGGCCAAGGAAGGCGTTGTAGCTGATCAACCGATTGTACTGCCTGAATCCTCATGCAATTATTGTTCACGATGAAGGATATAAAGGTAAAAAGGTAAAGGTGACACCGTTATTCTAGGCACTTGCGTCCTGCGGTGCGCCACTGCTAGGCCAGTGAACAATTAAGGCCAATTCAGTCCGGAGGGCCTAATCTCTTTTTCGGACCTACTTTACCGCGTGATCTAGTCACTACCAATTCCCCTTTCGGGCGCCTTGGTGGGGCGGAGGCGGTGTCACGCGGAGATGAAGGGTATGTTTACTCTATAGAACCGAATGCAGGCGGAGCCTCTTTCCACGGAGGTAAAAGAAGAAGATCCCGATGAAATGAACGATTTAAAAATGGAGGATCTCAGTAATTTCGCCGCACTCGATGAAGCTCCTGCAGGTGACGGTTTATTTCATAACTGGCATTTTCTCATACAGAGATGAAAGTGCAATTCAAGTTCCAGCCCCTGCTCAACCGCAGGAACATACCAAGACCGAATCTGAGATCAAGAACGAGAACGAAGAGGAAGACGTAATTGACGAAATGCACATAGACCCACGGCGTGATAAGGAAAAGCCCAGGTGAGGTGGACAATATGTGAATATCTTCTCATTGGGACACTCATCCGGTCGTATTATTCCAGGTCAGCAAAACAAGGACTCGCTCATGGACCATCTTCTACTTCGGCGAATAGGACAGAAGAGTGAGACTTGAAGAATCAATCCGAAACAAATCAAATCGATTTAATTTCAAATATTGCAGTGTCCGCCTCAAGTACGCCAGCTACAGCACTCGCTACGAGCCCAAGAGGCGGCCGAAAACGACGAAGAAAGATAAGAAAAGATCTGGCGTGGCAAAAAAGGATTTCAAGAAGGCTCTGAATGAAAAGAATGCGACAGAGTCACTGCAACGAGGAAGGAAGCCATGGAAAGATGACAGTGTGAATGTTCATGATTTCGATGAACGCATTCCTAGAAACTGCCGTTTCCTGTTCTATTTGTTGAACAAATTCGAGGATATTCCATGTTCTTGCAGCAGAAGAGCTCATACCCTTAAAATAACAGTCGTTTCATCTCGTATTGGCAAAATTGTGGACCAAACCCGAGTAAATTCCATTAAATTTCAGCAGAAGACCTGCCGGCCCTGCTCGGTCTGCCGTTGTGCCATCGGTAGCTCCACAAGGAGAAATCAGCACACGAGGAAAGAGCACCCGCGCGAGTGGCTGTGAGATTTCTTGTTATTGTTTTTTAACTGGCTGTTTTTGTTGTTGTTGTTTTCAAAACCCCCGAGCCGGCGTGCGATTACCGGACGCACGAGCCCAAATTGATGAAGACGCATCGGGAGGTGAGCAAGTCTTGAATTTGCGTGCGCGATTACAGAGATTTTAGAGACGCGATTACAGCGATTACACAAGTTAGTCCGTATTTTCGAAAATGACAGGAAAAATAATTTTTTGAAAAGTGATAATTTGCTAATTCAGACCTTCGACAAGCAGCACGCAGTCATGCGGGCGTTCCGGTTCAGTCCAGGTACTAATTTCCTCACTTTTACCATGGAAAACTGTCAGAACAACGCTTTTTAATAAATAAAATAAAAAAATAAATCAATTGCAGGCACTAGTTGTCACCATTGTGATGTGGCCGTGAGCACACTTGCCGAGAGGAATGGTCTGACTCTCTCACTTTCCTGTGCTCTCTCGCTTCTCTAACCGACAGGAGAGCATTGCGAAATGAGAGAGTCAGATCATTCCTCCTGGCGGAGTACAATAACCACTGGGAAGAGAGGCATCCTACGCAGCTCCATAGCGTGAGCTATTCTCATTTATTTGCAGCAAGATGTGTCTATTTGTGTGCGAACAGTTCGTTTTTAGCAAAAAAAAAATAAACATTCCTTCAGTTTCTGCGGTGCTCCGATTGCTCGGGTCGATTCATGTACCTAACAGCGCTTGCGACGCACTGGATGAGTGATTTTAATGTGTAAAAACTACTTGTAAGTCATTAGGAATTCATAGGAATTCTGTAACGTTTGTGAAGCGAAACTAAGATTGCAGGTGGTTAGCGGGTGCACGCCGACTTCGCCTTTGGACTCAAGAAACTTCAAATTTGCGTAGCTCAAAAAGCAGATAAACATAGAACAGTTTCCTCGAAATAACTGATAGATATCCCCTCTTATCTTCATCGTTTCATAACTTATTATCAAGAAAGCAATAAAGAATTCATGAATCAGATCATCTTCGCATTCTCGTCATAAGTTAATCTACCTGTCAATCACATTGCGAGAGATTGTGTGAAATAAAGAGAGGTGACAGCTCTCATGTCCCATATGACGAGGTCAGAGGTGACAAGCTGATAAAGACGTATCACGCGTCATATTTAGGGTCAGCAATGTTTTTGATTCCCTGCTTACATCGAAATTTGACCTATTTCTCGTTAACGAATCTCCCTTCCTTCCTCCTTTCACCCTACTCGTCTATCAAATTCCACACGCCGCGCTCTTATTTAATTCATGTGCTTATCCCCGTAGACTTGCAATTTAATCTTCTTTTATAATAACTCTTCTTTAACTATCTGTCTACTGCCGTATATTTTTTAAAACTTATTGATCTCTTTCGTGCAAGACTTTTCGCGATATATTGTGAAATACCGGAATACAAAGGATAAGCATTTAAAAAAATTATAGGTATGTCCGGAGGTCAAAACGGGCCCAGGAGATTTTTGGAAAATATTGCTATTATAGAGAGGAAACGTAACGAGGATGAGGACGAATTTTCGAAGGTTTGAAAATCTCCAAACTGAAATTAGTGACCTCTGCACCCAATGACTCGTTTTATCCCGTCAAACAAACACTTAAAGAGGTGGGCATACACATTGTCACTTGAAAAATGAAACTCTCCGCATTGAAATCTCAAAATTGAAATTTCGAAATTGGAACTTGCAAATTGGACTCACAGATTTGCAATTGTTCTTTTGAACCTCCTCTTCTGGAACAGAGAAAGAGGAATCATTAGCATAGAACGGGTAGAATGGACTCGGCTAAGCCGCACTCTCTATGTAAAACTAACTAGAATGAACTAGAAATTCGAAACCGACGATTTGTAACCGAGAATTTGTAACCGCGAAAATGGAACCAAGGAAATAAAACCTCCACACTTGGAACTAATTTTAGCTACGAAAATGAATTTTGTCAGTGTTTTCTGTCTCCCATTTGGATATCAGTTGCCGATAGCATTTTAAAAGTATATTGAAATGTTTCTGTGAAAGTTAATGCACTTTCAGTGCCATTAACCTGGCCTATCCAATGGAAACGTTCCGCAAAAGTGCAATGAAGATTAGTTCCAAGTGCGGAGGTTTTGATTCCTCGGTTCCATTTTCGCGGTTACAAATTCTCGGTTACAAATCGTCGGTTTCGAATTTCTAGTTCATTCTAGTTAGTTTTACATAGAGAGTGCGGCTTAGCCGAGTCCATTCTACCCGTTCTATGCTAATGATTCCTCTATCTCTGTTCCAGAAGAGGAGGTTCAAAAGAACAATTGCAAATCTGTGAGTCCAATTTGCAAGTTCTAATCTTAAATTTCCGAATATGCGGATCCAATTTTTTAGTGACAATCTGTATCCCCACCCTTAAAGAAGGAGGGATGCGAAACGGCAACTATGCCAGAGGGTATATCCGTGCTCTCTTCATTTGGCACGCTCTCTCGCCCGTTGCCTGGGATCAGGGTGAATGGGGCGCAGCCAACTCGCCATAACTCAGTTCAGAGAAGAGATATCAACATGAGAGCTTCACGACTTTTGTTTGGGCTGTTAGATTAGTTTCGAAAATATTCATATTTCTCCTTTTTGCAAAGACAGAATTGAAATTTATTTTATCAGGTCATGAGAGAGGTGCGAGAGATCACATCGACAAATGCACCGCGTGACGCAGGACCTCTACAGATTGGTCTACATCCCGGTATATTTTTAATATTAAAAATGGTTATTTGTTGTTTAAGTTCATGTTCGTTGAGCATCAACTATTGTAAGGTGATAAGACTTCTAGGGAGTATATTCCAGGGCACTGGCATGGTCCCGGCTCCGGAGGTTCGCTTCCCAACATGCATGAGGCATCTACGACAGCAACAAAACAACAACAGCATCATTATCAACAACAACAACAACAACAACAACCGCAGCAACGACATCATTCGCACAAAATATATCAGCTGCAGCTGCAGTGGCAGCAGCAGCGGAAGCAATGGCGCCCGCAGCAGAGGCAGCGGCAGCATCCAGCGCACATTAAGCATCAACTGTTCCTACAACAACAACAACAACAACAACGCCAACAACAACAACAACAACAACAACAACAACAACAACAACAACAACAACAACATCAACAACAACAGCAACAACAACAACGCCAACAACAACAACTTCCCGACGTGCTAAATGAACCGCAGCGGAGTGCGGCCATGGAGGAGGATGAAGTGGGCTATATTCGGATTTATTAGCGTAACAGACAAACAAACGCAATCTTTGGATGCATACTTCCTCAAGGACGAAGGAAGATTCTAGAGTTCGAAATGCGGGTAATCGTCTATTCATTTCATTCGTTCTCTTACCGGTAAGAGTGGCGAGAGAGTGTGCAAAATGAAGAGACGATTACCCGTATTTCGAACGCTAGAAGATTCGTTGCAGGTCGACCTCGCTGACGCAGTCGAGGCCATCACGATTCCGAGTGATGTGGGTCATTCGTCTGACTCTCTCATTTCGCAATGCTCTCTCGTCGGTTAGAGAAGCGAGAGAGCAGGGGGGAGTGAGAGCGTCAGACTATTCCTCGGGTCATTCCTTGGGGGTACAAATGAGTGCATTAATATCTTTTATAGGCTCCGCGGATAGCTCCTCAAGCGCCAGCTGCAGCTCCACAGCAACAGGTGATAGCTGCAGCTAATCTTGAGCGAAAACGGAAAAATCTTGCAGCCAGTCGTCCGTACGGATGCTGTACCTGCAGCCGTGCTGCCATCGCGGCGCCAACAGTGCCTGCGCGACCCGGATATTAGTACGTACTTGCCGGTTCTCATCCCCGGATATTAGTACGTACTTGCCGGTTCTCATCCCCGGATATTAGTACGTACTTGCCGGTTCTCATCCGACCTTGCACCTCTTTGCTGTTCCTAGAGTTGCCTTCAGGTTTCTGGAAGGGCACAGCCGGCTCAAAATGTTCGAGATGCGGATTCGCGACTAAGGACGCGTTCGTAAGGACGGCCCACTTCATTAAGGTTCATCTCCCGTTCCAACTTCTTTTCTTTGTGATAAAAAAGATCGAGTAAATTAACATCTACCAATTAAGAAGACTACGCTTCATTGACCTGGGGGATATACAATTTAATTGAGTAATGCAGATGCACTACTCCATCTTCTATGCGAAGTACCGCCGGAGCCTTCCCGACGATCAATCGAGGAAGCTGGAGCGATTTATAGGCGTCCATTTGGGCTCGAAGCGAGGTTTAGTTTAGTACTTTTTCTTATAAATTTGCGCCTAATCCAGTAGATAAAGGAAGGAGAATTAAAGCGTAAAGTAAAGGTTTTTTTTTTATTTTTTGAAAATTTTTATTTTTAAAAATTATAATATTCAGGCTGGCGCGTCTGCAATCACTGCTCATCGATGGAGCAGAGCCGATCCGAACTGCTGCTGCACTTGAAGAATGTGGGGGCATTTAGTTGATTAACAAATACGTTCTCCGATTTTACTCCTTGGAAGATGGTTTCAATAGGAATTAATCAAGTCAAGTGAATTTCGGAAACATAATACATACAAAAAGACAATTTCGCAGTGCAATAACGATGCCTTCATCAATATTCTTGCTGGATACAAGAAACTGTATCTGCAGGTAACGCATTTCACTTCTTAAATTTTTTTTAACTTTCTGGAAAAAATGGTTGATTTCTTGAGCTGATTTGTTAATTTTTTTCACTTTTCAGGGCGCTCAAGCGACTGATTTAGCCCTCCACTGTTTCCTATTGACGCTCGGACAGGATTTGCTAAGTGCATGAATTTTTATACGCGATTCAATTCCATAGCATAAATGAGACCAATTTTTATACATTTTCTGAATGCAAACAAACAATGATACAGCATGCATTATTATCACAAAACTTATTACGATCAAACAACCCGTCAATGGCCAAAACTCAATGGAAAAAACGTCGACACGTGAATGTCATGGGACTAGGGAACGACTAGAGGTACAACAAATAATTCCTAGACCCAGGGAAAAATAAAATCACTCCTCGATGCTCCTACCGTACTACTGCGTCTTCTTCATCAGTGTGACGAACGGCCTCTCATGCTGCAAAAGAATAGGGAGAATAGGGATCGGGAAGTTCAAATAATATATAATAATCTAATCGTATAGTTTCTATCATTTACTAAATAGCTATCGCTGTCACAATTACTAATTTTAATGAACAAAAACAATAACAAAAATATTGTTGTTTTCCCACCTGCCAGATGTAGCTGGCCAGCATCACGAACAGGACTCC
Organism: Pristionchus maxplancki; assembly: GCA_900490775.1. Taxonomy (NCBI): domain Eukaryota; kingdom Metazoa; phylum Nematoda; class Chromadorea; order Rhabditida; family Neodiplogasteridae; genus Pristionchus; species Pristionchus maxplancki. Next base: position 534,982 of record LS585852.1, read on the forward strand.
GCCCACTGCTAGATGCGAGAGCGTGTGCGAGAGGCCGGGCGTGGAGGCGAACAACTGGGGGAGGACATTAAATTAGTATATTAATAAATAAAGACAATAATCTACTATTTATTCCCATCTACATCTTGATTGTGGGTAATTCGAAATCCAGCATGAAGATTGATTGGAAAAGAATAACTAATCTCACGTCCAGTGTTTCCTATATTCTCCTAGTCAATTCAGTCATTTTATTTATCAATTTTTAACGTTTACTAGTTATAGTTATTGCAATATTTCTTACCAGAAGCGAGAACAGCCCGCCCATCAGCGCGAATCCCATGAAGACCACCGTGCCGAACGAGGGGAGAAGGGAGAAGACGGACGGACACTTCATCCCGAGGTACTTGCGGATGTGGCGCCAGCTGGAAACAGGGTAGGAAAAGGTCGTCCAAAACTACCTAAAATCCGTAAACGTACCCGGTTTTCAAGGGTTCCGTTAACGTGGAGAAGTACCTAGCAGTCTTAAACGTAACCGGAATTTTGAAAATATTGCCCATTGTCGAGGTTTTTGCATAAACATACCCGACCTTTCGTAAAATTTGCCACCTGACTTTTTCATCTATGCCCCTAAGGCAGAATTGTCTCAGAAAATAGCATTTAAAAAAGACAATGGGTACGTTAGACTATTTTTATTGTTTTGTTTGACTATTTTTTTACACACGGAAGATCTCTGAAGCTCAGCTACCGTAACCCCTCCGTCCGCTCGGGACCCTTCCCTCACCTGTACACGATGCGCACGCTCATGTTCGCCATGTTCGCCAGGATGAAGCCGATGGCGCCGAACTGCAAGAGTACGGTAGACGATAATCGATTATCGAGAACTGATTTATATACCGTAACTCGTGTTGGCTACCGTACACCACCGTACCTGCAGACACAACCCATACGACAGGGAGAGGTGGACGAGCGAGGACACGAGCAGGAAACCGCCGTGAGAGAAGATCTGTGATTATTGATTGGTTACGGTAGCAATGGCCGGCGCTTGTGCTGTTTGGGGGGTCTCGTACTTCATGCACGTGTCAAGGAATAAAATGAAAAGAGGGAGTATCATCATGATAGGATGGTAGGGGTAGTACAATCAGCTAACCCATTTTATCAATGTAATAGCCCCTATTATAAAATAGTAGTAATTTATTTTGTAAGTGGAGACCCCCCCAAACAGCACAAGAGCCCAATGGCCTATTGATTTTTGCAAAAAAGTAGCAAAAGATCTCAGAACCGGTCCAATCAACACAGCGATTCAGCCTGGGGCGGAATTATCACTTCATCGATCGTTTGCCTTCCGGGGGACTCGAACTCGCGGCGGCTGGCAGCAAGCCCAACCCACTACCCCTGCGCCACACCCTACTTCCTTACTCATGCTCTCTAGTCATCTCTAGTGTGTGGACTTCGGTATTCCAAGAGAAGATCACTCACAATAACTTTTTAATCCTACTTTTGAAAGTCCCTACACAAAACGACCCATTTTCACATTTGTCCGAGATTGGGCGCGAAATTCAAATATTCAAATACCTGCTCGACATTCATCGTCGCGAAGGCGAACGCCTCCGTGACGCCGTTGATGGCGATGATGAGGATGTAGACGGCGTACGTAGCGAGGAGGGACGCGCCTGAACGGAGGGAATAAAGTTGTGAAGTGATTTATTCTGAATTGTAAGAAATAGTAGTAGGAAAGAACTCCAAAAGGAAACACTACTTCCAATTATAATTTGATACCAAAACTTCTCTGTGATATTGACTTCTCTGGTTATGAAAGAAAGGTTGTGCAAAAAAGGGGGAGAAAGCGTCAACGAATGTCCGGTTCTCGATGGTGCACATCACTAACGCTGCAAAAATGGAGTTCCGCCCACTAAATAGCAATTTACATTTCAGTAGATGTGTGTAAAATCGGCAAAAGGTATTTGGAGGCATGGGGAATCGAACCCCAGACCTCGCGCATGCGAAGCGCGCGCTCTACCCCTGAGCTATGCCCCCACACGTTCCTCTCACTCTTGTCGCTGCTTACTAGAAAGACGCGAGCGCTCGCCAGACGATGGGAAGAGAGGAAAACGAGAAAGAAAACAACACATTCGAGTGCATGTTTACGCCGAATTTCGCCATCAAGTTGATCCATTTCTCTCACGATCTTGCTCGCAAGAAGAGTCCAATCCATGGGGGAAATTTTGCTCTTATTTTTTCGGGAAAAAGATCATGTGGGCTGGAAAGTATGGATAGAACATTGCTCACTGCTCAAAAATGACCCTAAATCTGTGAATTTTCGTTTAAACTGGTTAATAATCAGGGTTAAATTTCATCACTCACCCCCATTGGCCACCAGCACCTGCCCGCCGTAGATGGAGACGGCGACGCCTGCGAATCGATAATTTATACCGTAATCCTAGCCTACCGTACCCTATCGTAACCCAACCGCTACCGTACCTGAATACGGGACGCCGAACGCGCTCACCACCAGCCCGCACACGATCAGATCCCTCATCAGGGCGGTGAACGTGGCAACGAGGACGTCGTGCGAGTCCTGCACGGATTATCGGATACAGTAATCAGAGACTACCGTAATCTGATCGAATCACGAACTGACTAATTACCCAGGATTCTCGTTAAAAATCATTTCTCGATTCGACTGAATGCCTACCGTATTCTGCTTGAAGACCGAGTTCTTCGCGTTGTTGATCGCGTTGGAGAAGTAGGCGAAGGAGGACCTGCAAAGTGTCTTATTTTGCCGGACTCTCCTCAATCCAAGTGCTCTCTCGCTTCTCTGCCTTGCGCTGTCGAAATTTGGACAGCGTCGCCACTTTTCGCGATGATTAGGCGGGAATTCGAATAATTCAAATATGTAGCTTACTCCTCGAGGGGCGCTAGCAGCAGTCGAGAGACGAGCGAGCCCAATCGCTCGATCGAGTCGTAGACGGCTGAATAAATTAAAAAAATTTAAAATAAACTTAATTTATAAAATACATTCGTTCTCGATTGATGATCCTGATTTCCCACTACGGTTCATCTACTCGTGAAACACAAATTGCCCAACCGAAATTTTCGAGAAATGTAAAATCAGGCCATTTCACGTAGAGACTTTCAATTCTTCTCAACTTTGCGCGGGAATTCAAATATTTCAAACCTTGCTGCGGCAGCGTGAGCAGCTGCGTGAACGTCATCACGAAGGCGCTGCCGTCCGTCAGCAGCTGCTTGAGCACGGAATGCGCGAGCAGCGTGGAGACCGCCTGAATCAGGAATCTGACCTATCGAACCCTTGGGGTGACCGGTGCCCCACCGAACCATAACGTACTCCACACTTTGAATACAGTGTGCAGTACAGGGACTAAAAAATCGATAACTGCCCACCTTTATCGATCCCGCATCGAATCCCTCGGACAACCGCGGGAAGAAATCGCGGTAGGACCGGAAGGAGGCCAGCTCTGGCTTGCCGGTTACGGTATACCTGTAGTAATCGATCCATTACCGTAATCGTCTCTAGATACCGTACCGATAGAATGCCGCGTAGTTGAAGACGGTAAAGGCACCTGCGGCGACGATCTGTGATGGGTTACGGTAGAGTTCCGTTCGGGACCAGAATTACAGTATCCCAGATCAGGCTACCGTATTTTACCGTACCTGAGCGACGGAGAACAGCGTGAGATGATCGATCGGCGAGGCCAGGATGAGGGCGAGGATGAAGACTCGCTTGAGCGCGATCAGCAGACCCTGAGGGTACGGTAGGGTTACGGTAATCGATCAAACATGGTACTGTAATGCACTCTATAGAGAAAACAACGCTACAGTAACCAGATAACTACCATAACTAATCGATGATCGTGTCCCTCAAACTACCGTACCTGCGACACAGCAAAGTGCTTGTCGAGCGAGAACCGCAGGGAGATCACGCAGAAGGGCTCGGCCAGCGCCTCGATGATGGCGGAGCCGGCAAATGAGAGGACCACCTAAAAGTAAAGTGGTGATCGAGATGAAAGTCGGACGCCCGTTGCAATAGCAAGAATGTTGAAGCACGTAAATGTAATTAAATCAATCTTGTGTCACTATCTCTTCCATTCTATCACATAGCGATAGAATTTCAGCGAGCAAAATATGTGCGCTTGTTGAAACATAAAATTACCTAGAAAATGACGGGCGATAAAAAAAGGGTAAACTCGCTGTAAAAAGTTAGTAACCAATTCGAGGACACTACGGTATTTAGGATTACGGTAGTCGACTCACTGGGAGCGCGAGCGGCGTCGACGATCCGTACATCCACAGCGGCACGATCACGCCGCAGAGCGCGATCGATATCAGCGGGCTGGAGTACGGTAGGTCAAAAATAAATACAGTATCTCTATCAAATATATCAACTCATTCAGTGAAAGAAATGAATTACGGTAGGATACGGTAAGTCAATCGATAATTCAAAGCTACCGTACCTCAGCCAGATGAGGTTGACGAACCGCTGCAGGTTCTCATTGAGGATGGACGCCTTGCGCATCGGCTCGCGCGTCAGGAAGAGTACGGTATCGTAGAGGAGCATCAACCTGCGTTATTGATTAGTTTAGAATCAATAATCGATCGATGAAAGCTACCGTAACCTAGAAATTCCGTGTGAGACCCACCGAACATTGACGAGTCCGATCACGGAAGAGTCGACGACGCGCAGCAAGTACATGTTGATGCCGAAGGAGAGCAGACGCGAGACGAACTGGAGTGATTATTCAGTTAATTAGCTTTTAATTAGCTAATTAAGGAAACAGTAGACATTGACGCCAAACTTTTCTACCACACCTAGCGTACTTGACCAACGTGAATTCAATTGACATCTAACTACTCAACTTCTGAAGCTCATCCATAATAACAGCAGGGAAATTAAATGAAAATAGCTCGATGAGACATAATAGTCGGGACCAATTAAATGTTCGATGCGTCGTAACGCAACAAAGAACTACTTGGGTGCACCCGCTCTAGTTTTTTCCCAACCAATTTCATCTCTCAGTTACCTGTAAGCTGAAGTTGTAGCGTAAGGCGTCGAAGAGCTTCGTCATGGCTACCGAGTGGAGGCGGAAGACGACCCGCTACCGTATCCCGTGATCTACCGTATCTGCAATGCGATCGATCGTCTTTCCAAGCACTTCCATTGCATTTTCGTTCAATCACGTCTTTATTATTCAGTGTGAATCATGTCATGCATGTTTCAGTCATCTGACGAAGCAAAATTGCTCACTATACAACAGAACCATCGCACTTTCCACTTATATAAGGTGGCCAAGAAGTTGTTAGATAAAGGATTCCCGAGCTACGTGCTATCTAAAAACGAAAAATATATAAATTTATGGCAATCTAAAAGGGTACAAGAGCAAAACGTCCTATATGAGCTCAATTTTACAAATTGGGCCGCGTTCCACTGTATTAAATTGGTTCAATTGGACTGACAGGCCTTTAATTTCTTTCTCACATTGCTTTTTACATCTAAATCTCCATGTGTAACCCGAGACTATGCATGTGGGACCTGCCGATAGTCGAACAATGCTCACAAAACAACAATACCACGCTCGATTTGCATTCCTAAAGGGATATTTGCCACCAAAACGCTCCAAATAGGCGTCCCGAGCTACCAAGATTGAATAGGAGTCGAAAACGCACTTTCAAAGGCTCTACAACCACCGCAACCACGAAATGAACGAACAGAGCTGACGTGGAACAAACTTCGCTGCGTGGATCGACGCGTGTATTAGCGCGCGATACTCAGCAGAGTCTCTTCAAATCACGTGGTCTCTCGCCGCCCACTCTTCTCGTCTGTGTCTCTCTCCGCTCCCTCGCGTCCCTTTCCTCTCCCTTTTAGTGCCGAGTGCACGTTTTAGCCTGCCATTCCTCCTTTACTCTGTGGTTTTCTCGCCTATTAATCGCTTAATTAACAATATTCAGATGTCGTGGCTGTGGAGCTGGTTCTCGGACGTGCTCAACTTCCTCGGTTAGTGCGAATTTCCCTCCTTTTTTTCTTGAGATTTCCTCGATTTCCCTTTTCATGAAACGTGGCAGTTTGTATTTCGCCCATATTTGGTGTAGTTTAGCGTCTGTGGGACACAGATTCCCTAGGTGTCTGCGCTATTTCGTGTGCTAGACCGGATTTCGTGCGCTCATCAAACGGGATTTCATTGTGGATCGCTTTTCGGCACGGCGCGCGCTAGCGCAAGAACTCGTTCCTGCTGCGATGCAACTTTCTCCCAGGATTGATTAGGCCGCCGATAGGAGTGGATTTGCATAGTGGCTTTTCGAAAATGAAACGTCGATAGCACTGCTTGAAATGCAAGAGACACCGCATGAATGATTAATGACGAAATTAATTAAGTAATTATATAGTAAATAATTAATTATAGGTCTGTCGAAGAAGTCGGGCAAGCTCGTCTTCCTCGGACTGGATAATGCCGGCAAGACGACGCTACTGCACATGCTCAAGGACGACAGAATGGCGCAGCACGTGCCCACGCTCCATCCCAGTGCGTATTAATCTTTAAATAATCGTGAAACACAAAATGGCAGGGTTAAAAATCTTAAAATCCAGTAATTACATCATCCTTTTTATAATCGTGAAACACTTATAATACCGGGATGTCGGATCAATACCCATGGATTAGGGTGAATCATTAATATTCGGGCATCGTTGGGGTCCATTCCATTACGTTTCCATTAGGTTTATACGTTAGAGTGAATCACCCATTTCCCGAGCGTCTTTTGGGCCATTCCAGTGGGTTGATGCTGTTAGTATAGGGTGAATCATTAGTATCCGGGAATCTCTCGACCACTCCTGATTGTCATCTTGTTTTCACATGAAACAAAAATTGTGGGAGGATACTTTGGTTCGTAGTGCGTTGTTCGTATTTGTCCAATTCGACAAAGTTTCTGTATTTGTTGAAACGTAAAATCAACGGTTACAGCTGTACAATCCTCGAGTGCTCAAGTGTTATTCCTTGATTTGTTGTGGTTTTCCCACAAGCTAGTGTGGTGGTTGATTGCTGAGCTCGCTTTTTCTCCCTCTACCCGCTTTATCTCATGCCGTGTTTGTTCGTCATTCTGTCATTCTGTTCATTTCCCAGAGCCGGGGACAAGGGTTATCTCCCTTGTGCGTGCGGGTTTATGTGATTGTGCGCCCTGAGTGTGGCGGGCCTCAATCACACCACCACCATCTCTAGTGTATCGAGTAAAGGTTAAAGGAATGCGGGAAGGGCGGGCAAAGTTGTGCGAGTTGTAGTACAGTGACCTCATTAGGTGGAATATTATCGATCGGGAGAATAATTTAAACCCTAAGGAGAGATGTCAGGGACTGAAAGTGTGCAAAAGATCAGCTGATGTTCGAGTGCTGATGAGAGACGATTAGAGAAACGCGTGATCGAAGAAAAGTTCCACGTTGCAGTCTCTCGCTTTTGCGTTGTCTCTAACTGTGTCTAACTCACAAAACTCCAAGGAGAACTGAAGAAGAATGGCCTGTCAGTCATGCAGTCTCTTCGTTCCACCATCGCCGCCCGAGAGGTGTTTTCCAAGGACGACCTACAGTTTATTAGCGTCTTATCATTGCCCGTGGGCGATCACAATGATGGTTTAGTGTATGGGACCCGAGGGATGGGAGTGCACTAGGTTCAGGGTGTGTTGGACCCGGGAGTGAAATGAAAGTGCAAAAGATGTGAAGGGGACGAAGACAGGTGACGTCGCGGGAGTGCAAAAGACATGACAAGCGCGTGATTATCGATCGATTGATAAGGATCAGGATGGAACAATGGCTTGAATCTCTTACCGAGATAATACTCAAAGATATGATCGGTCCATTGTGATGGAGGTGCTGAACAGTGATCGATAAGTGGACTCTGATCCAGGGGCGATGTCCTGCCACGTTGTATTACCTGTTATGACGAGACGTTTAAGCGGCTTTCGCTTGTTATTCAAAAGCAAATAGCTGTACCCGGATGTATTGTTTCAACTTCCATGCTGCCTACACATGTTGGAAGGGGGGGGGGGAGTGGTTGTAGTGACAGTGATCCTTGTGATTGTATCTCTTGCTCGCTTATTACTACCCGCCCTGGAAAGGGAGGCGATAATAAGAGTGAGCAGGAGGGAGCCAGCTAGTTAGGACGAGGTGGGAATGAAGTTAGGAGGGGTCTCTACTTGCTTTGCGCGCTGTTTCGCAGGTCAGAGAGACGAGAGATAATAGAAAGTGGAGAGAATTTGACCACCACTCGTTAGTGAGTGCCTGGTTGTCGTGCATGTGTTCTAGGAGAGGGAGAAAACAGTAAACAGCAGTTGATGGTATCACACAAGTGGTGGAAAAGTGTGTTGAGTAATGGAGTGGTACTGGAATCAGGGGCGGGTTTGTGGTGAAACCAGTGTGGATAGTGATTCGAGGGTGTGCGAGTAAAGAAAATAATAACTAAATCGAATTGGTGTGATCTTGAACAACCGATTGATCAATATTAGATAGTTTTAAATTACTTAATTAATTATCGCTAATTGCAGCGTCGGAGGAGCTCTCGCTGGGCGGCATGCGCTTCACCACCTTCGATCTGGGAGGCCACGCACAGGGTTGGTTGATTTATTATTTACATTATTAATTGTGAAAAAAATGTGAACTTGAAAATATTTAATAATTCGGTGTGGGGCGGTTTCCTGTATCTATGAATCGCTATAACACTGGAAAGACTAGAATGAGTGATGGCTCTGCAGTATCTTTCTCCAAATACAATATTTGCACGCCTCCAAGCTTCCGTTGTTTAGCGCGTCGCGTGTGGAAGGACTACTTCCCTAGTTTAGGCTTACATAGCTTACAATTAGGCACGTTCCGCTGTTTAGCGCTCGCAGACTTGCGCTGTTTAGTGACGACTATTCAATAGCTACATCCTTGCAGCACGTCGCGTGTGGAAGGACTACTTCCCGGCGGTGGACGGTATCGTCTTCCTCGTGGACGCGGCGGACAACGAGCGCCTGCTCGAGGCCAAGGCCGAGCTGGAGAGCCTGCTCAGGGACGAGATGGTACGGTAGCTTTGAGCGATTAAAGTAATAGTTGAGTCCGGTACTTTACGCAGTTGACAATTACGATGATATTTAA
>LS585879.1:1765-42883 GCA_900490775.1 Pristionchus maxplancki
TATCTACCGTTGCGATTGAAATTATTCCAAGATTATTTGTTTGCAAAATAACTAACTCTGAGGTTCAGTTTAGTGCGCATGTTAGGAATAACTCATTTGTAGCTCACAATGGATGGAAAACGCGCAACATTTATTCAATAATTTCTTCTTAGAGTTGAGCAATGAGATTCTCCATTTGGGGATGAAGTGAATGTAACTACTCATTCGCTCAACTCGAAGGAGAATTTCTCACATGAAATGCCGTTTTCTTATCTTGCGTGTCTATGCGAAATATAATATCTGCCGTTGCGATTGAAATTATTCCAAGATTATTTGTTTGCAAAATAACTAACTCTGAGGTTCAGTTTAGTGTGCATGTTAGGAATAACTCATTTGTAGCTCACAATGGATGGAAAACGCGCATTATTTATTCAATAATTTCTTCTTAGAGTTGAGCAATGAGATTCTCCATTTGGGGATGAAGTGAATGTAACTACTCATTCGCTCAACTCGAAGGAGAATTTCTCACATGAAATGCCGTTTTCTTATCTTGCGTATCTATGCGAAATATAATATCTACCGTTGCGATTGAAATTATTCCAAGATTATTTGTTTGCAAAATAACTAACTCTGAGGTTCAGTTTAGTGCGCATGTTAGGAATAACTCATTTGTAGCTCACAATGGATGAAAAACGCGCATAATTTATTCAATAATTTCTTCTTAGAGTTGAGCAATGAGATTCTCCATTTGGGGATGAAGTGAATGTAACTACTCATTCGCTCAACTCAAAGGAGATTTTCTCACCTGAAATGCCGTTTTCTTATCTTGCGTGTCAAAGAATTTAAAGTTGAGACGAAGTGGTGTAGTGGTCTAAGGCGCCCTCCTATTCCATTCCAATCGGGTTCGATCCCCGGCCGTGACACTGCCTCCGCCTCACCAAGGCATCCGCACGGGAAATTGGGAGTGACTAGATCACGCGGTAAAGTTGGTTCGAAGAAGAGTTTAGGCCCTCCGTACTGAATTGGCCTGTAATATAACCGCTGGCTTAGCAATGGCTCCCCGCAGGATGCAAGTTCCTTGACTAACGGGGCAACCTTTACCTTTACCTTTTATAAATCAGTACTTGCCTAGACGCGGGAGATTCTTCATCTGGTTCTTTATAGCGACCGCTGTACATATTTATCTACAGATATTTGAGCAGACCTGTGATCTGATCTGGGAGTTTGGATCTGGGAGATCACCTGGGATTGATCTTTGATCTCTCTCCTCTCTGTATTGCCCTGTTTATTGGTGTTACTGTGGATAGGTCGCGATTTTCCGGGATGGTGTGGTGTAGGAATGAGGTGGGATTACTGTAAAATACTGTAAGAATGATAATTGGGGTGCTGTAGTCAAAGACTAAATATCGATTCTTATAATGAATGATCTGTATGATCTGTGATCTGCAGTAGTGGGAACAATATATAACAAAAGACGAATTTGCTATTCAATAAGTTCTTTATTCAGGATACGGTAAATTCTTCGATCGATACTAGAAGTGTACAGTAAGAAAGCAGGGATACCCGTAGCCTGCAGTAGAACGAATGAAGGGAAAGAAACGGGGAGATTATCGATTGATTGGCAGATCAAAGGGTGAATACTGTAGCATTGGCACAGAGAAGAGAGATAAATGGCAGTGGAGGAACGGAGGTAATGGATAGGGAACTAGAGAAAGATAGAAGGAAGGAGGGATGAATGGTGGGACGCCGTATTGTCAGGACGGAATGAAAGAAAGGAAAGGGAACTAGGATAGATCAATTGAGAAGATGTCGAACTAATTCCATCGGCAGTGGGAAGATTATTGTTGAATTCTTCTCGGCTCTGAAATTTATGTTTGCCCTCAGATATCGAAAAAGTTTGACTGACGCGACACTATTCAATGTCTGGAGATATCTCAATTGCAATGCAGCCGGCGATTGGGCGATCACTTCGGCTGCTTCGTGTAGTGATCGAGACGCCAGCTTCTCTCCTTCGGCAGCGATCACCTAGGATTGATCTTTGATCTCTCTCCTCTCTCTTCTCTACTCTTACCTTGGCTCTGGCTTCCCTCGTCGCTTCTGCCTCTGCAGCCATCGCTCGTTGCAGTTGGACGGGAAGACGAACGTCCTTGCTGCAAAGAGGGCGGAGTGAGGAATGACCAGGAGGGGAGGAGAGACTCACATTTCGACTCGTTCCACCTTGATGCCCCAGCTCTCCGTCGCTTCGTCGAGAACTGCCTGAAAAGAGACGAAATTTGGAGAAACTTTGAATGAGAAAAAAGATATTACGTATTGGTTATTTGAAAATGTATTGGAAAGTTGATCGTACCTGCATCGAGATGGCGAGTGAATCTCTGTCCTGCAGAATCTCTGCCAGACTCCTCGTTCCCAGCATGTTACGGAGGGTCGTCTGCGCCAGAAGTCTGCAAGTGAAGATAGTTAGTACCCCCAGGGGTTCTGCAATTTTATAGAACTTGTGATTTGTAAAATCTGACCTAGTCGAGTGATGGGCGTTCTCAACGTTGGCGACACTCACGGTCGCATTGCTCACTCTATAGTAGACAACGGCATCCACTGACGTCGTCACCGAGTCTTTCGTCAGGATCTGAAGAAGATTTTGTTTCTCAGACCAATCTAGACTGTATCTCGAACGAAGATGTGAATGCAACGCTACTCACCTCCTGGGGCGGAACGTTGAAGGAAACCGTTCGAAGATCCACTTTATTGTATGATTCGATGCAAGGAAGTACGAAGAATATACCTGCAGAATAGCAGTTTGGCAAGAACGATGAAATAAGAAATGCGCCCAGAATTTTCAGTCACAGTTAAACTTACCCGGTCCCTTCGCTCCTCCTCCTATCAGTCGACCCAACCTGAAGACGACCGCACGCTCGTACTCTTGCACTACCTATAATTTAATATAGTTTAACGTTATTTAACCATCTAGCCACTCACTTTTATACAGAAGATCATTGACAATGGGAAGGTGGAGAGCATCATCAACCACGAGATAATAGTTAGAACCCATCCACAGAATCCCGTTCCCGTATCGTATGATTCGGCTGAGATGGATTGAGTTACTTTTGAATGAAAATGAGAAGAAAACCCGCTGTTTTTGTAAAGAAATGAAGCCGAATGACAAGAATGAAAAGAAAGAAGATGAAAAACTGACGATTCATGTGTGTCGGATAGTAGCTGAGCTTCAACTGTGCTAATGACTGCCTCCTGGCATCCCTTTCCTCCTTGGCAAAGATGAGGGGATTGAGGGTGAACCTGGCAAAAGAGATGCTCCCGGTGAGGCTCGAACTCACGACCTTCAGATTATGAGACTGACGCGCTGCCTACTGCGCTACGGAAGCCACGGGGACAGAGCACCAGTGCTCATGCCAAGTAGTTTCTCGCCATGGGGAAATCTCAAGTCTCGAGCCATAAAAATAATGGAGTGCAAAGGCGGAATGAAAAGTCTGTGAGATTGACGAGAGATCGGAAGGATGAGAGAGGGAGAAGAGAAGACAGAGAACACGAGAGAGTGGGGGGATTAGAGATGGCAATCACACTAATGCTTTATGATTCCGCAGTTATATTGGCCGCGAATAGATATCATCTTTCTTCCGATGAAATCGAGAATTGAAGAACGAGAAACGACCTACCTTCTCCCCATTCGAGGGCCTCCTCCCCTTCCAGAAGGAACTTCGATCTGAAGAGAGATCAAAGATCAATCGAGTCTGAGATGGGAATAGTACCTGTATACTCCCTCCATCATCATCAGATTCCATCAGTCTCTCACTCTCCGTTGACCCTCCGTCGCCCGATTGACCGTTTTCTGTAAAGAATAACAATTATTGGTGAATGGAGCATAATTATAGTGTGGGTCACACAAAAGACTGAGACCCACTGAGAATGGGAAGGATTTGATGGAATTGTTGACGTGTTTGAGATCTCTTCTGATAGAGGCTACAGTGATCCAATTAGTCACCTATCGCAAACTGATTCGACTGTACGAAATACTCATGGCACCAGGCAGCGCGATGATTTCATTATTCTCAAATTCTATTCCCAAGTGAGGCCATTTATGGATGATTGAGCTAATGAGAGAATGGACTGAAAGAGGACTGAGAATCACGTCTAAGATGCTAGAAAGAAAGAAGATTTACCGAATTTCACGGTGGTTTGAGTGGTGAGAGTCGATTCACTTTTGGGTAGATCGCTCATTGTGAAGAAGAGAGATGAAAAATGGGTAGAAGAAGAGACTAAGAAACGAAGGAGAATTCTAGAGGGACCATTCCGTTTCTGTTTATGTTTTCACTTCATCTGGTCTCTCTTCGGGTTTTGACAGTCGTCGACTCTCTTCTCTTCCCTTACTCTCTCGATCTCTCTGATCTACCTCGCAGATACTTGAGACGAAAAGGAAGAAAGGGAACAAAGGGAGAGAGACGGTAAGGTGTGGAGGGGAAGGAGAGACCTGTCAACCACGGGTTTGTTATCACGCGAGGAACTCAGTTATTTCAACCCTTCCCTTGTTTTCAGAGGGGAGCACAGTGAATTTGGTTGAAAAGAGGGAAATGGGAAGGGAAAGAAGAGAAAACAGTGATGGAAGTAAGGGATAAGAAGACGAAGTACGAATGAGATAGAGGAGAGAGAACCCGCGAAGGGACTAAGCTGGAACCTGAAGGAGGATCAGAGAGGAGAGAGGAGGAGGGAGAGGTATCGAGGGATGACAAAACAAAATAAATAATAAGCAAAGGAGAAAAGTAATGTGGAAATGGGTTGAAGTGGAAGAGTTATGATAGAGTGGAGTGGGATGGATTAGATGGAAGAGGAAAGAGAGCAGTTGAGACAGAAATGAGACTAGTGGAGAGAAGTAAGTAGAGTTCCGTTTCCATCTACAGAATAAAGCAAAAGAAGATGAAGTTCAGCTTCCTTTTCTCACCACAAAAATGAGGTTCTTTTGTGTGGACAGGAGAATCCATTCCTCCTTCGTCTTATTTCGTTCTTCTCGACTCGGAAAGTAGAGGGAAATGGGAAGGAGGGGAGTACTCTCAACACTCAGACCGCTGTCGAGAAATTCAATTGAAATTGCCCCCGAAGTTGTGAAGGTCTCCCTTGTAAGAGGACGAAAAACCCTTCCATCCAATCCATAAAGACCCCATTCCACACGTTCAAAGGAGGAAGAATACAAAGAACCGAAGAAGATTGAGTGAATCAAAGGACGATCATAATAATCTCAGGAGAAAAAGAGGAGAAGGGGAGAAAAGTGGGCGGAGTCAGCGTCAATCCCGACTGAAACAGTCACGATTCGAGGATTGCAAGAGGATTTGGTCGCTTGAGCTGAGCAATGTTTTAGAGGGAAGGGAAGGGGACTTGAGGAGAGGTTATGAGTCAATTAGGAGAAGAACGAAACGAGGTTATGAACACTGAAGAAGAAGGGGAGAAATGACATCTGGAAGGAGAGGGAAGGACCACTTAGAGGAGAGAGAAGATGGCACCGAATAGATATTGTGTCCTATTGAGTGGTCGCTTTAGCTCCTTTTGACTTTGCAGAATGTTGCCTAATTGTAAGAATGATCAGCGTTGGCTCAGTTTGTGAATAAAGTCGGAGCTAATACTTTCGCACTTCGTTAGTATCCGTGGCTATCTATGAAGAATGAAAATGAATGTCAGGCTATGAACGCTGGGCATTTTGTTTACGAATACGTAGTAATGATGAGGTTCGAAATACTGAATGCGTGCCTGCTTCTGTTTTACTACACAAAAAACGGCTATGATTAGTCTCCTGAATGGATCAATAACTCACGACCGTATCCTCTATCGACGACTTCAAGAAATTCCATTTTCGGTTTATCATCGGCCGTCTTTTCCATTTCTTTCTCTCTTTGTCTCTTCCTTCTTCTTCAATGGGAGAGAATGAAATCAAGGAGGGAAAAAGAGGAAAGTGCGAGAATCGGAAAAGAGACGAGTTACGGAGAGGAATTGAATTGATTCCGAGAGATAGATAACAACTGATTAATGAGAATGATAGAAGGAAGAAGTGTAGAAGAGTTGTAAGAAGAGGCGATAGAACAAGGAAGAAGAAGTGGATGATAGTTGCTGATTAATATTAGAGTGGGTTAAATTAAGGAATGAAAAAAAACAAGGAAGAAGAAGGTGGTAAACTATCTTCGGGAATAGGTAAGGAAGCGCGAAGCACACACAAAAAGAAGCTCGATCTAGTGTGGAGGACGACTTTGCAATGCATGGAGAGGGGATGCATCATCCCCCTCTCTCCATTCCACGCACTCTCTCACTCTCTCTGACCGACGAGAGAGAAGAAGAATTGAAGAGAGATGATCTCAGAGGAAGATTGGACCATTATGATTGAGACATGTGGAAGGAGAGACGTCCCTTTCTCTCTTTTTGAATGAAGAGGAGCTAATGGTCCATGACCACGTTGAGAAGACGAACGATGAGAGACAAACACGAATACAGTAAAAAGAAGTGAATGGAGAAGAAGGAGATGGTTGACTGTAGACGATTGGGAGAAGAAGGAGGTCTATGAAATGGAGACTGTAAGGGAAGGAAGGAATGAGGGATGACTCCTGCAGAGGAGAAGACAAATGGACGAGTTATGAGGGAAGAGGAGGATTGGATTCCAGGAGAGAGTAAATACTGAGAAAGAACGATTTGATCTATTGAAGAAGAGGAGATGATTAGGTGATTGAATATTTTTAGAACAGAAAATGATAAACCGAACGATGAACGATGCATTTTGTGCAACGTACAAACGTCAGAGAAGAAAGAATCGAAGAAGGCGAGGGGAGACTCCCTAAATCCATTATAGTTCCTGGGGGTGAGGGAAGAAAGAATCAAAGAGAAGAAGAGAACAGGAGAAATCTATTCGATCTACTGAAGGGAAGAGAAGTAATTTCGAGTCGATTGGACAAGAGGAGAAGAATGGGAGGAGTAATGCTACTTCTCCCTTCTGACAACCACTGATCCCTTCTGAGGAGGGACAACAAGAGACGATTAGTGATTGAAACTTCGACACTGCCGCACGTCTCCGGCCATTTCCTATTCTACGGTTTCCTATTCTCCGGATCACTCGATCATTCCGTCAATCCCATTCGGCAACAGTGTCGGAAATGGGGTGCGGATGCAGTCAATGGCTTCGTCTTTTTTGCCCGTGCATTCAAAACAGAAAGAAGAAGACGATAAAAGAGGATTGGATTGGATTGAGGAGAGAATGAGTGGAATTTATGTAGAGAAGGATAAAGGGAGAAGCAAGGGAGAGAGAGGGGATCTGTCCCCCCGTCGCCCCCAAAACGAGCTGCTAAGCTCTTCTCTCGAGAAGGAGAAGATGGAAGATCATGACTTCTATTCTGTGTACAGCCATTGCCTTCTTACCTTCTAACTGTCTGAGAAGGGAGAATAGAAGGGAAGAAGAAGGTAGGAAGGGGTCACAACAGAACCATCGAGAGATGGAGGAGAGACAACAAGCATAAACCATAGGAGAGGAATGGAGTGAGGGATGATGGTCGACCATTCCAGAGAATGACTGAGGATAGGGCTTACATCGAGGGAGAGACAATAACGAAAGAATGCTCATAGGCAACCTATCAAAGACTTCGAAGAATCAAGGATTACGGTAGGGCCGATCTTTGAACTGGAAGAAATCACGCCTGACTGTGAATATGAAGCGTGTAAACGACAGTTCTTGTGGGGTAGAAAAGGCGGTGAAAAGGAGAGAGAGAGAAAGAGTCACTTATGGAGATGAAGAGAAATATGGAGAACGAGCTAAGAAGGAATGAATAGACTGTAGAAGAGGAGAGAATACAATGGAAGAAGAAGTGACCTCTGAATTGGAAATGAGGCTGATGATGGGTGGTCCATTCTTCGTTCATTGGAGGGACAACAAGGAACTAGGAAATGATAAAGATCGAATAGCATAAGGAAGGCATCTATCTGTGTAGAGTGCAGAGAGGATAGAAGAGAATTAGAGAAAGAGAGAGGAGGGAAGATGGATGGACAGAGAGGGGATCTTCCCTCCTTCCCTCCCTTGATCTCCATTTCATTCCTCCCAAACACTTGGCATTTCACGCCACCCTTCAATTCTCATATTTTCCCATGATGCTAAAGTGCCTTCTCCAGATCAGATTTCAGAAGGAAGAAGAAAGGAGAGAAAAACGAGATGAGATCCAACCATTTTCGCACGATTTTCGTGCTCGGAAACTCTGCTGCCACATTACGCATTCATTTTCCCCCTAATAGCTGTCAATTGTCAATAATATAACTTGCAAAGTTGAAGGGGAACCTCTTGTGGAGTAGATAGTAGGCAAAGACGGAGAATGGATGGGAGAGATGACTGTGAATGAAAAGGCCTTTCCTCCCATCAAAATAATTAGCCATTCCACGCGATCCATCGGATTATAGTGCAACTGGTCACCATTCCATGAAGGATTTCGCTTCCCCTTTGTCGTACAGACATCATTTTGGAATCACCCATCTCATCTAAGTTGAGTGCAACGGAATGGACTAGATGCAGCAAGGATCGTAAAATGATCAGAAGTCAGGCAAACTAAATACTCAATCATGATAATAACTCAAGAAGCATACCGTCGTCGTCCGTCGTCGTTGCTCTGTCGAATAGAAAGGGCGAAGAAACGATCTCTCACTTGTGAGAAAGGCTCGAAATGGGAAGAGGGGAGGGGATCATGTTTCTGTGAGAGAGAAGAGAAGACAGAGGTCCGAGTAAGACCATTGATGATCCATCAAGAGGAGATTAGAAGGAGAAGGAAGGGGAGAGGCTGTTCGCACGAGTGATTTGTACACTGGAGAGGGAGGGAAGACCCAAAGGGGGAGATTGAACGATTATCGAGAATTTTGAGGATTTGGAACAGACTTCGAACTATAGCATGTGCACAAGAATGATAGTGAATTTCTATGCGAATAATCAAGTGCAGAGATTTTGGATGTAGATAGATGGATGAAGAATACGTCCGACGGGATCAAGTTGATGAAGGAGCAAGACAAGTACATAGAGTGGAGGTGGAAAGCGATAGCGCCGTGAGAACGTTGGGAATGCGGGGGATGGAAACTTCTGGGATACCATTGAAAGATTTCGACTTCTTTGGATCAAGATTTTTTTTAAAAGTCAAGCTGGCTGCAAATTGAGAGAAGGGAAAACACTAAAATTAGTCGGAACAAAGAGAGCAGAGGCAAAACTGCAGCTAATGAATAATTGAATGGAGGACATTCCTAAGAGGGAAAAGAACGTCAGAAGAAGAATAGTTGGATAAACACTCGAAGAAGCTAAAGTAGGATGAAGAAGCAAGAAGGATAAGGAGAAAAAGGTGGAAGGGAAAGGCAGACCCATTTCAATGCTGTTCCCTATTTACTCCTTCTCTCACCATACAACCAATAGTCGACACTACAGCTAACAATCTGCCAGTTAGAAGGAGGGTCAGTACTAATTGAGACTGAGAGAGAGGAGTGACCTACTCGGATCCCTTGAGGATATCAGTGAAGTGGAGATGATTGGAATCAGAAGGGTCAGATAGGTCAAGAGATCTAATCCGATTGAAGGGAAGGCGTCAATCAAGTGAGATATTCACACAAGTGTTTGACTATTCGGAGAAATTCGTGCGTACGACCGATTTCAATGGCAAATTTCCTTCGCTGAATCAATTAGGACGATGGTCACTAGGATAACAGAGAGAGAGAGGGGAAACAGACGTTCTTTGGCTGTTTATTTGAAGTCGACCATGGTCAATTCATTTCGCAACGGAATTTGCGAGTAAATTGCGTATTTCGAACTCTGGCAATGTAAACGCGTTGCTGCATGACTTCTCGTTGTTTTGCTCAACAAATGGGCGATCGGAGACACATAACAATGGGAGTTTCCACTCGATCTCCCGTGATTGATCACTCGCAGAAGCACACATAACTTTGTTCGAGACAGACTCTTTTTTCCTTCCTATTCTAATTCACTCATGCATTTCCAGCTGCTCACTGCTTACATTACCTTTTTCATAATAAGAAAGCGAACTGACTTCGGGGAAATCTAAACTTGACTTCTTTCTCCATGTCCCTCCCCGAACGACGTCGCTCCCCTCCTTCTTCATCTAAAGACAGATAGTTATTTGTTTGTTTTGCACAATCAGAAATAGCATAGTCAAAATGAAGAATATTTTATTCTGCGTATTCTCAAGTCCAAGCGAGGAGAGAGCACGTAAAATGAAGAGGCATGATCATAATATTTCAAATATTATCTGCATTTTTCTTCTGCTCTGATAGTTCATTATTGTTTCAAGCACTACTATTTCTTCGTAAATAGTTTTGGCAATTCTTTTATTGCGTTGTCTCTGTTCAAATTGTCTGACCTCCGTGTGATGAGTGAGGAGGGGACGTCTCTTCGAAGGAATAACGGGAAATGGTGACGCCTGGAATCAGAAGAATTAAGAAAACATCAAAGACCATTAAAATGGACATGGGGGTTGCGAGTGAGAGTCCATTGCAAGTATCAAACAGAATATCAAAAGAGAGGAAAGTGGAAGGAGAAGGGAGGAGGGGTGAAAGAGGGTCTCCGTCCCTTTAGAGATGTTTCTTTTCGTCGGGGCCACACAATCAAGTGAGTAGAAGTCAATTGGGTTACGAGGAAGAGTGGTAGGAAGGAGGAGATGAGGACTATGAGGAGGAGGAGAGGATCGGTTTAGGAGTGGATCTATCGATGCTCAGAACAGTTCTTAAATTATCAGTTCAGGGCTGCTAGAAAAATCGCGCTGTTTCTATATGAATTCATAAATATCTTTGCTTGTTATCTCACAGCTGTGACATCGTCAGATATAATGATCACATAATGAGGGTTGCGAGTGGATAAACAAAGCATTTACGATAAGTCAAGTAGTTCTGAGTTCTACCTTCTCTGGTCTCGAAAGGCAGTAAATTGTGGCGTCAAAAGTACATCATTCATTCCATCTCCCAGCCCATTACTCGCTGCGGGAGAAGGGAATTGACTCGAAACATGGATGAAATAGCTCATCGAGAAGGAAAGTAGAAGAGTGTGAAGAAGGAAAGAGGAAGGAAGGAGTTGAATAAGGAAAGCGAGCTGTGATTTGAATTCGGAAAAAGGACAATCAAGTAGAAGGGAAAGAAGACGAGGAAAGAGGGTCGAAACACCTGCACTTCTCTCGAATCGAAGGGATATTTCACTAGTGTTAAACTGCCAATATTTCACCTGCCTATCAGTCTCTAGTCATTCCTTGTCATGGGAGGTTCGAAGGGGCTTAGAGGGTACCACACAAGTTCGCGAGAGAGAGGGAGAGAAGGAGGAGAGATTAGAGGAGGGTGATCAAAAGCCATGCAAAAAGTGACAAGGAGACAGGGGTTGTGTTGTGTATGCATGTTGTCCGAGTGTAATGCAGGAGTAACCAATGGTCTCCCAAGGGAATACAGAGGAGGGAAGGAGGGAATCCATTCACAGAGTGAACTCTAACGGAAACTCAGTCTCTTTTGAGATGGAAGAGGAGGTAGCGAGTAAGAATAAGAATGGGAAGAGGAATCTGAACTATGGTCTGGGATGGTCACTACCCCCATTCCACACTTCCATTCTCCTTACTTTTCTTTCTTCTCCCCTTCCAACTTCCGAAGTGCAGAGAGAGAGAGAAAAGAGGAGAAGAGTAAGGAGAAACCTGGAATGAGACAGAAGGGAAGAGACCTAAGATGAGGACAACAATCAGAATGAGGGATGGGGGATTATGAGTGAGAATAGACTCGGAGGACGAGACATGAGTGGTTGTACGGTATTACTAAGCAACGAGAATAGACACCATTATTTCATTGAATGACCCTGTTTAATGTGGTCTGAGGACTTATTCAGTCTGCACGTAAGGGATGAATGAACTAATCTTTGATCTCTTTGATCACAAGAAAAGAAGCACGGAGTGAATGGAGAAAGAACAGATGTTAGGGCATCGGATGATGGAGAGGAATAAGAGAAGAATTCCTCCCCTGACGAGTAAATAATAGTACAGTCATGGTATGGAGACTCTATCCGACATCGAATTAGATCATCCACCGGATAGAAAACAAAGTTGATTGGAAGAAGAAAGTGGAGGCTAATACTATACTAGTAGAAGGGGGAAGGGTCAATTGAGATAAAGAGAGGAAGGGGAAGAAGGAAGGAATATTCCTGAGGGATCGGAGGGATGGACAAGGGACAAACTTCATAACTCATCCACTCAAAGAGGTCCATGAACATCTTAGACAACAACGAGACAAATTCAGTGGGATTGAACAGATTGAAAAGTGCAGTGGAAGGGACAAAGGAGACAGGAAATGACTAGTGGAGGAAGAGAGAGAGAAGGAGGAGATGTTATGATGATGGAGAGATTGGAAGAGATGAGAAACAGAACGACCATTGTAATGAAGAGAAGAAGAGAAGAGATAAATATATTCACATCTCTCTTTCTTATGACCATCCTATTGTGATAAATGATGGAAATTCACTGGAGGAATCGACCAATTTCAGGGGATGAACAATAAGGGGAAAAGGGAGGAAGAGGAGGGTCAAAGGATGGCTAACGATGGCCATTCCCCATGGCGAGACTTTTGTTGTCTTCCGCCAAAGATGCAGCGAATTCGGAGGAGGAAGATAAGCAAGTTTGCGGCTTTTTAGATAGAAAATGCGATGGTTTCTAAGTGAAAAAATTACAGATTCAGATAAGAATCACAGGCCACCGGAAGTTTTGACGCAGATTTCTCTTCCGCAGTCCTAAATACCACGGTGGTAGTTCTCAGCGAACCCTGATTCAGTTTGGTCGTCCCGACACATGATAATCGGATGAGAATGGAGCGAGTTTCAGACAATAGAGGGAGAGGAGAGAGAGGGCCAAGTCAGAAGTAGAAATTATGCAGAAGTGAATGAATTGGGAAGTGCAGTGAATCAGTGCGCTCTCTGCAGGAATAAACGAGCCCCGAGGGAGGAGAAGAAGAGGACTCAGTTCAGACGGACGAAAACAAATATGACCACAAAGGGAGACCTCACACCTTGAGAGAGAGTGACAAGGGAGATGATTGAGTGGAGAGGCGAAGAGAGTTTATGATGGATGAATAGAAGGAAGGGAAGGGACTGATACAATTGACTAGACTCTGCCCACAAATAAACCGAATGGAGATTAGATGAGACTGTGCACACGAAATCGGATGGGGAAACTACAGTTGTCCAGTTAGATAGAAGATCTGGGGGGGGGAATAGAGGGAGTGACGAGTCTCATTCGAGGAGTGTCCACTACGAGAGAAGAGAACGGTACTTGTATCTGAGAAGAGAGAGGAGTTAAGTAGTCACTTGTTGGACAGATTACTGATGAGGGAGAGGGGAGGGGGGGGGAGATAGGAAGAATCCCCCCAGAGGGTAGATGCACTCTCTAATAGAGCCATAGAATTAGATTCCTACTCACGGTCACTATTCTAATTGGGCAAGGAAAGCAACGTTTTCCATGAAAAATTCAACAAAGTTGTGACTAAACGTAGTGGAAAAGTTGTTGAACAGCTGAAATGAAGACGAAATAGCAGGTGAAAATGTGAAGAAGAGAGCTTGACTTCATCTGTTTTGTATGCAAATCATGATGACTGAAATCGGAAGAGAGAAGAGGAATGGAAGGGAGTTCGGATGGAATCTACATAATTGATCGAAGTAGAGATAAAACTAGCACGACCTATAGTCAGAATGCATGAGCAACCACGTTTCTCTCGCTGAAATTAGCTTGATTTCAACAACGGAGGCACACATTGAAGAGAATCGAATTCGAGGTCGACGGGCCTTTTTGCAATTTAGAGATGCTCTGGAGGTTTCGGAAGGGATTTCAAGTAGGCGGAGAGGTTGAGAGACACAAAAGAGAGAGAAAAAGGAGGGAAAACAAGGAGAAATTCAGTGTCGTAAATGCAGAGGTGAATGAATGAAATGTATCCACATTATGCAGTCGAACGCTCAAAACAAAGACAGTCACGAAGTCAGCGAGCAATTCAGTCCATTCCACACGTATCTCAATCATTTTGACGAACGTTATTTCGGAGCTGTCCAGAATGATGAACAATTTCATGGCAAAATACCAAGGAAGATCCAAGGAAGATTATTTCTCACCATTCCATTTCGTCCGCATGGCACATTCATGGAATATCGTGTGGAACGTAGGTCGGAATTCTTCAGTTGACAACCCATTACCACTTGAATTTGATTGATGATTCCTCTTCGAGAAAGTCATTACTTTCTTCCCCTGTCGAGTGTCCCATTTGTAATGTCTCACTCACACCTCACAATTACTCTCTTTATCTCCTCTTCAACCAGTAATTCCGGGTTTGCAAGGCGATAACATTAGTACTTTACAACGAATTTGCTTATATTAATAATATATTTCAAATTATGCCTGTATAAGACCGTAAGGAAATGCAAACAGTGGGAAAAGTGGGGCGAATCCTAGTTACAATGTATCTCTCATACTCTTTTCACGGCTCTGTACAGACTATTTGCATATCACAGAAAGTTGTGCTATATGAATCGAACGAAAGATTGGAAGTAGCGATGAATGAGATGGATGGGAAAGGGGTGGGGCTTGCGAAAAGGGGCGGAGCTTGCGAGGGGGCATGCATTACTACTATTGATTATGAGCGATTTAGAGATAAGGCGGCGTTGAATCACAGAAGGGCGAGGAGCAAAGGGAGATTGAATCTACCGTGTGGACCTACAGGAGAGAATTACTCGACCTACAGGAGTGAATTACTACGAAGAAAGGCGATGGAATCGAACCGGTGGATGGGAAAAAGACTCCATTCAAAAGCAACGGGAATACGAAGGGAAGGAGAGGCTAAGGGGCGAATATTAGGGGGGAGAAAGTGGGAAAGTACCGGTTTGTGATGCACGAAATGTTTGTTACAATCAATAACGGGGTGAATCAAGAGAATGAAAATTAACGGGGTTCATCTATCGAAAGAATACTGTGTGGGAAAGCTCGCTGAGAGTGGCTATGTACACACTAAGGGAGAGAGGGAGAGAGATCAAAGATCAACACTTGATTCCACTATCGGTCGTGTCGTTCCCGTCCTCTTCGATGAGAATCTTCCTTCGAGAATCCTCCGTCTCCGTCCCTTCGTCTTCCTCTTCGGAGAGGGAAGTGACCACTCGAGAACAGAGGGAATCCGAGGGAACCTGCAGAGGGATGGGATGGAGGGATGAAATGGATGGGAAGGGAAAGATACCTTGAGAGACATCTCAGAGAGAAGAGTTCGCATGTCTTCAGAGGCGATTGAGGCAGAACCGATCGAGTGATGAGAACCGGCCATCTACGAGATTGCATCACTACTTTTTTTTCTCACTACTTTTAAGGGGCGGAGTCTCGGAAGTAGTGACCAACCGACAACTCATTGAGACTTGTTCCATCCTCATCATCACACACGGAAGCTCCTCTCAATTGGCCCTCCGTCCACTTCTCAGCACTCTGAGAGAGGGAATTCACTCATCTTCATCGTTAAAAGCTCACTGAATATTCGATTGATCTCACCTTCAACTCGAGATTGTTCATCTGTTGTCGGAGGTCTTGAATGGATTGAACTGCCTCGGAGTACTTGATGCGCTACAATTATCCATTGAATTCACTTTCAACGCGAAGGAAGCTCTTTCTCACTCGTCATTATTATAAACATCCCGTCATGACTCATGCGAAATTTGCATACACCAGAGGTGGTTCAACAAGGCTGGTTCAACTCCGGTTGAGGGAATTTGGCAAAAATTCCTCGAAAGCGCAAATTGATCGAAATGTTTGTTGCACGTGTGGCTGGCTAGTTCACCTTTTGCTCTATTTTTTGCAATCTTTTGTTGAAGAATTCCGATCAAAAGGGGCTCAAAACGGATAGATCATTTTACCCTTATTTTGCGCTCAGCCAAGCTAGGTTTCGATATCTTCTCCAAGAGGATATCGAAACCTAGCTCGATATCCTCTATCTTCTCTTTTCCTCTAGTGAATTCCCTCACCTGCATCATATTCTGCTCGGTGAGCTCGGATTCTCTCGCGACGAATTTCGATCGTTCTCGAGAGAAAGACTCGTCCGTGTCACGGGCTGTCTGCAACAGCATTTCATTGATTTCTCATCCTTTTAGCAGCTACGCATAACAATTCGTCCATTGATACACCAGAAAGAGTGCGAACCTTGACCATGACTTCCTTCTCCTCCTTCAATCTCTTCAACTCCTCGTCCTGTCTCTTCAGCTGATTCGAGCACACTCGATTCTGCAGATTAGAGGCGAGTTATTATCGATTCGGATCACGAAGGGACGAAGAGACTCGTACCTGAGTCTCCAACTCCATCACTTTCTGTCTCATCTCCTTCAATTCTGCCAGTGTGTCGGCCTCTTTGATTCGCACGCCCATCAATTGATCCTGCAACAAAAAGGTTCTTCTTTCCGGAATGTCTAGATTGGTCTCTCGACCGACAAGCAATAGCACTCAATAGCTCACCTCCAATTCCCTGACACTCACTCCCGTGTTCTCTCCCTCTCCTCCTCCTCCCATTATCGTCGCCGTGAATTTGGCCAGTTTAGCACGAGCTGACGTCAACGCCAGAGGAGAAGTCTGCAGCGAATTATTGATTAGCATTTACTCCAATGGACCGATGAATGCTCTCCGTACCTGGGGTGGTTTCTCCGTACCGGGAGTGGAATCGCCCGTGGGTGAAGAAGGGGCGGAGTCAGGAGAGGGCGTGGCCGACGGATCGAACGTGCGCATGTGGATGTACTTCTGCAATGAAAGATTATTGATCTTTGATCTTTGGTCTCCCCTCCATTCAAATGATATCTTACCGCCCACTGCTGCTCCAACTCCGCGAGTCTCTGTCTGATCTCCTTGAGGGAAAGGGCCGCCTCTGCCTCGCGCATCTTCACGGAGATCAATTCCTCCTGAATATCGATCGATAGATACAGTAAGAACAGCTACAGTAATCCACAGTATCCTACAGTACCTGCAGTCCGGCGATGCCCTCCTCTGGTTCGTGCTCGCGAAGGCGCTTGTTCGACAGCTCCAGCTCCTGGATGAATGATCTTTGATCTTTGATCTTTGGTCTTCGGTAGTTTCTATTGCGAACTATAAAAATAACTCCCAAACTGCAAAATGCACACGTGAATTCTCTGCTTGAGATCCCTAATGGTGTTCTCAGCATCGGCCTGTTTATTCACTCTCTCCATCAATTCCTGCTGCAGCGAGTGAATGTGCTCGATCATCGAAGTGTCGTCCACCTGAGAATTGATCTTTGAACTTTTGATATTTGATCTCTATACGAGTTTTGGGCGTTTGCCTACCAGATAAAAAGGGTTGTTTCAAAATTATCTGTGAATAAACGGATGAAATCTAACGAACCTGTGCCTCGCTCTCCACCATATTCGCGTGTTTCTTGCTGCTCAGCTCTCGAATCGACTCGTACGCATCTTCCAGTTTCTTGTGCGCCTGACAAGTGATCTTTGATCTTTCTCAAGATTCCAATAGAAAAGGACTATGAAGAATTGAGGGAGCAAGGACAATAATAGAATCAGAGAAATCGAGTACCTCCGAGTTGATATCCCTGAGGATGTTGAGCTCGTGCGAGATCGAGATGCAATTCTCCGCCTCTTGAGCGAGATTCACCTGAAGATCAATTGATAATTTCATGACATCTTGATCAGTCAAATAGA
This sequence comes from Pristionchus maxplancki, assembly GCA_900490775.1. Taxonomy (NCBI): domain Eukaryota; kingdom Metazoa; phylum Nematoda; class Chromadorea; order Rhabditida; family Neodiplogasteridae; genus Pristionchus; species Pristionchus maxplancki. The sequence continues at coordinate 19,449 of LS585879.1, forward strand.
CTCTTCATTGCTCCTCATTCTTTTTCATTCATTCTTCATTGGGCTCCTCATTCTGTGTAATCATCAGAACCTACGCAATCAAGAGACAATTTTTGAAGTCCTCCTAACAGTAGAATCAATTCTCCTCCACCCTCTCCTCACCTGTCCCTTGACCAATCTATCCGCGAGTGCCGACGATTCCGCCTCCAGATAGTCGATTCGCTGTCGCAGCAGTCGATTCTCAGTCCGAAGTCGCTGCAAATCAATCATTTTATCTCTGACTCTCCTCGTTTCGCACACTCTCTCGTCGTCTCTAACCACCGGAAGACCTCATCAACCCGAGGGCGTAAATATGATTGATTCCTCAGATTGTTTTCGTTCCTCTCAATGTAATCGTACACTCCTGGGTGTCAGAAGGGGGATATTTGTCTCCCTTCTCTCTGTGAACTACCAGACTATCGATCCCCCGTGGATAAACTGTGCCAATCGTGTCAATACTCTCCCCTCTTCCATTTCCGAGTATTCAGAGGGTCTAGTGGTCTCTCTCGTCAATGGACAATGATTGATCGGGTGTTACTACTCGATTTATGAAGTGATGGAGAGAAGAGAAGGAGGGATCGAGTGTATTCCGACATGAGACGGGAAGCACTTCTCAGTGTCTACTAACGACGCCCCCCGAAGTCCATTAAATAGTCAATTCGTGCATCCGAATGTCACGAGAGGTGTCAATCCTTGATCGTCTCTCTCAGAGTGGGCGATCCCCCTCAAATCTCCCCCTCTTCCCTTCTATTTGTGCTGCGTTCAGCTACTTGTTGAGAACGAGAAAGAAGGGAGAAAGAAGAGGAATGGAACTCGCATGCAACAGTACCCCCCCCCCTTCCCCCATTCCATCGATTACTCAATCAGGCACAGACTGATTGGACACTCGAACGTGCGTCGTTTAGCATACAAAGGAGATGGCACAAAAAGAGGAAGACGACTAAACGGCTGATCAAATACGATTGTGTGTGTGCTGTTTTTCTTTCGAAAAACGTGTGTGCACTAAACCAGGATCGTATGTTCAATAAGAGAGAAGCGAAATGGAATTCGGAAACCAACTATCGAGAGAGAGATGGGAACTTGCTCTTTGTTACAGCGAAAGACATAATCCTTTGAGTGGTCAGTCATTTTCCTTCTCTCGTCGAACTCGAAAGCAAAACTCGAAGTATCAATCGGAGTGGCTACTCTCTTGTTGTGGCACTGCCACACTAATCACTCACAGTTCTGTTCACTAGCCAATCGAATCAATCTAAGCCCTTCGTTCTTTGCGAAATCAAAAACGAATCGAGCAACGAAAAAGAAAGAGAAATTAGGGGCAATTCATTCGATGATACGCGTGAGAAAGAGAAGAAAATGATTGGATCGAGGGATTGATTAGAGGGAGGGGAATGATAATGAGAATTTGCACGGTTTCTACGATTTATGAGCATAGATTGATATTGCGCAGTATTCAGTCTACGAACGTCTAAAATGCTGCAGAACGTAAAGTTTGTCTACAGATGAAGAATTGAAGTGATCTCATCATCTTACCTTTCTCGTCCATGCGAATCTTCTCTTCCTTTGTTTCTTCCGTTCAATTACCATGATGAGAAGAGAGAAGGGAATGGAACGAGTGGTCGATCCTCACTTTCCTAGTCGATGGGAAGAACTATCGTCTTTCACTCGAATGAGAGACAACGCGAATCGAAGAGAGTGGAGAGAGAAAGAGAGAGGGCGAGAGGAGGGGTGTAAAGCGGGAGGAGGGAATGAGGGAGGAGGGAGGAGGGACTACTAAAGTGATATCGATACATCGACTATTATTGATGTAGTGAGGAAGAGAGAGGAGAGAGGCTATTCAATTCGTCATTTCTGTACAGGGGACGACGATGATAAAAGATAGCCAGAGCAGAGGAAAAAGATTGACTAACTACAGCTAATCGGATTGAAGGGAGAGAGGGAAACTAATCGGGAGGAGAGGAACAGAGAAAAGATCAAAGAAGAGAAGAAACAGAAGAGGGGAAGATTGAACAGAGGAATGAAATGATGAGAGTGATCCGAGAGTGAGGGAAGAGAGAGAGGAAACGATACTGAAGCTGGTTACTGAGTGAGATGGGAGGGAGGGGGACTGTCCCCCCTCCTCACCACACCCCTCCAATCAGTAATTTAGTGCTCACTTTGTACTTCCCTCTCTCTCTCTATTCATCGTACTTGGTCAACCGAAAGGAGGAGAAAGGGACGGAATTGGTTGTGATTTCGACAGAGAGGAAGGGGGGATAATCATCGATGTATTTGGTACTACAGTGAGAGTAATCGGACTGGTTTATGAGGGAAAACATGGAGATGAAGGACTGAAAAGGGCGAATCGAGGCATATTCAGTGATGGGAGAAGGGGTTTACCCCAGTAGGCATCTCTCTCTCTCCCTTCTTACCACTCACGACAATCTGGAATGCATGGAAGAAGGAGAAGACAAAGCGAAGACCATTAAGTGGATGGCATATGAAGGGGTTTGAGACGGGAGAGGAAGAAGAAGAAGGGGAAGGAGGAGGGGGGGGGAAGAGTAATGAATGACCCCCTAAGGGCAAGTCAATGATAGAAGGAAATCAGTGGGATTTCAATCGATAGAGGTACTTGCTATCAAAATAGTCGAGTCAAACTCTCAAGTGGAAGAGAAGAGGGAAAATGAATGGAAGACACGTCCTTAGGTCGATTGATCGAGTTCTCTCTCTCACCACCTCCTCTTCCTCCCACCTCCCCTCCCTCCCTCTCCCTTTGCCCTTCTCAGAGAGATGCGGAGGAGAGATTGGGAGGAGAAGCATGGACAAAAAGTGAGAGAGGCATTCTCGTGGATCATCTGTGTGGGAACGGAGGTGGTTGACTAAGAGGGAGGGGAGGGAGAGAGGGAGGGGAGGGGGAGGAGTGAACGGTAGTGGTGAATCAGCATGAGACAGTTGGCCTCCTCTTTTACCGAATGGAACGAGTATCGAGGGAAGAAAGTGATGGAATGGAGAGAAAGACGCTGATTAATCCGATTAGTCAACGGAAGTTGGAAGAAAACGAAGGAGGGGCAGAAAAAGTCAGCTGCGTCTCTTCGATTCGAGGCTAAGCTATCACTATCTAGATCCTTCTTCTCTCTCACGTCCTCTGACTAGCGAGAGACAACGTCGAATGGAGAGAGTCGTTACTCTTCCATCTCAATCCTATGCTGATTTACTGGCTGTTGTTGAAGAGTAATGGGGGAGTCAAGTGTTTTTCGCACGCTTCACTCGTTTTTCTGTGCAGCGAATTTCGAAAATAATTATGAAAAACAAAAAAAAACTAACCCTCAATTCGACTGCTTCCTCTTGCTCTTTCGTTCGCTTTGCAAGATAATCCTTTTCGAGTCTGAGAATGACATTATTAGTATTCGATCCGATGAATCTGCACATTCGTCTACAGTATCGTGCTATAGTGAGAATTCATCGTGTTTCACAAGCTGTGCCTAGTCCCTTTGTGAAATCATGAAAGCTATCCCTTTCTACACTCTACCATCAGTTATGAATTCTTCAATGGAAGAAAAGGGAATGCAACTACTATAGAATGACTGATCATGAGATCAGGGGGGGAGGGGGATCTCACTTCTTCATTCTCTTGGGATTGAGTGTGACCATGGAAGCGACAGTGAAGAGAAGCTCCGCGTCGTGTTCGTATCGCTCACGGATCTCACGTTGGAAATACTGGAAGAGAGGAATTGATCTTTGATCTTGTGGCCTTCTACAGAGAGGAAGACAGTGCATTCAAATCTAATTCGAATGATGAAGTCAAATCTCTATAGAAATACAGTGGATTTCGCAGTAAGATCCACTCTCGAATGGGATTCGAAGGTTCGAAGGGTCCCCTCACCTTGAGCATTCCCTCCATATCCAATCGTAGCAGATCGATTCTCGCCTGCTGGAGAATCGCCATTGCGATGCAGAAGATGTACTCCATTCCCTGACAAATAAAGTACTTCATCTTCATTCTAAAACTGCCTGAACGGCTAGGATCACGGAAGGCGCGCAATCTCTTTATTCTACACAAAAAATCGCCAGGTCTACTAATATGAGTGTTTCGAACCCTACTGCATACTGATTCATTTCGAAAACCCATTCGTACCTCAACGAGGAAGCAGTCCATTATCCGATTGGCGATCTCGATGGGAAGAGTGGTAGTGAAGAGAGTGAGAAACCACGAAGAAGCATACATCGAAGTATCGAAACCCATGTTGTTGAAGTGAGTGAACAGATCAGGCATCTGTAAAGAGAGAACATCATTCTTCATCTCATGAAGGTTCTATTATATCGATCGATAATCCCCCTATACCGTACTCTTCCCTCCTCCTCCGTACCTGTTCCTGCACCACACACTCCAGTTGGAACATGCACAATCCGAGGTCAGTCATCGTTGGTTTGTACAACTCCCTCAATCGATAATTCTCCATCAGACGAAGGAACACCGCGTACGCCTCCTCTTCGGGCATCTGGGAGGGAGGGATCAGTTATCGATTGAGAAAAATTGATCTACCTTGGACTATAATCCGGAATTTTCATGAACTTTTCGAAAACGAAATACTGACGTTTCAATGAATGTTGACTAACCTGTAGTAGTAATTGTCCAACGATAAAGGCTGATCCCTGACAGTATCCGACCTCTTTGTCGTGGATCGAATACGCTTTGATGACATTGAAGAGAGAAGATTGACCCCGACCCGCGTCTTTGAAGAACTCCAATTCGGGATACGTACGAGGAATGTCCCGTTGGATCACCTGAATAAATTGATCTTTGATCTTTGATCTTTAATTCTTCGCAAGGATATCCCGCCTTTCTACAGGAATATTATGCATTTGATGAACGAAAGATTCGTGCTCATAACTGAAAATGCTTCTAACCTTCTCATAGACGGAGGACTGTCTCATGTAGTCCGAGTAAGTCTCGTGAATCGTGGCGACTGATGCATTCGAGAGAAGTTGCCATGCAATCGTACGGAAGTGTTGGGGGATTCCCCGTTTCACGAGGGACTGAACAGGGAGGATTGATCTTTGATCTTTGACGTCTTTTCAACCAACAGAAATTGATGACAATGGAACTCACCTTGATGTACGCGGGTCGTTTCCTAATCTCCGTCTCCCAATTTCGAATGAGATCGCCCCACACCGTCCACAGATCTTCCTGTAGGAAGAAATTACTAAACCATTTTCGAAATGTTCTTTTCATCTTCAACCTTCAACCAACGTCTATTCGAAACGAACAATTGCTAAAGAATAATTCCTTACCTCATCCTCCTCAGCAGCGACACTCGCTTCTCTCTTCGGTGCAGATCCACCAGACGACCCTCCACTCTTTCGAGAAGCAACGGATCGAGCATCCTCCTCGTTTGATCTGAACCGAAATGTAGATATTGATGCTTCTTAGTGTTCGAAATACGGGTAATCGCACACTCTCTCGCCCGTCTGACCAGTGAGAGAGTGTGCGAAATGAAGAGAGTCTAATGCTTCCTTCATTTTCGAATTGAGTTTCAGTGATTTGATAATCAGCAGTAGTCAATTGTTCCTAACCCCTTCCCCTATCTCAATGATCTCATCTCTAATATCTCTGCGAGTCCCTTTCATCTCCATCTCGACTCTCGAGTTTGGACAGTAATAAATCATATTTTGCTCCCTTTCTCTTTCGCCCCCAAGGGTTGACGACCTCGATAGAAGAAGAGAAGAAGAAGAGAAGACGGAGGAAGATCATTGCAGGGAAATGAATGGATAATCAGAAGAGAGAGAAGGAAAATGGAGAGGGACCAGGGAGAGAAAGACCAGAAAGAGGAGAAGTAAAAGAAGGCTTTTGGGTCCTTCTTCTCTCTCTCAGGAAATTGACCTCCCTCTCTTCTCTCGAACAGCGCTCAGTTGTTAGACAAGAGAAGGACTCAATGGGATGACTACAGCATGGAAAAACGAGGAGATGTTGTGATAGATGAGATGAGAAGAAGAGGAGAGGTCAGAAACAAGTAGGAAGGTCCCGAGGATTGAATGTCCACTCCTATTACATGAGAGGAGAAAGAGAGGAAGCAAGTATCGCAACCTTTCCCCTTCAAGACTCAGAAGAGTCACAAAGAAATGAAGATTCTTCATTTTCCGACTCATTTTTCATCATTTCTACAATGATAACTGTTCCCAAGCAGTTGATTTTTCACCGGAAAAGGTCAATAAGGTGAGAAATAAGTGAACTAACCGATTGAGTTGTTCCATCTTCTCCAGCATACTCACTTCCTGCTTCGGAACTTCTTCCGACACTGAAAAAAGTTATTTTAGAATGATCTATTTTCGAAATCGAGTGACGTTTTCCCTCTGCGTAGTCTGAACAGATGAAACCACCTGCCATGCTACTACAGTTCCCACTGTACACACAAACACTCCCTCTACGTCATTCCCTCCCCTTACTCACTGTCTACACAACCTTTCAATCAATCAATACAGTAACACGACTACAGTATACCGAGTGCTTCGTTGCAGGACCCGTCGCTGTCTCGTCGCGCACTCGACGCCTCAGGGATACCTGGAATTATCGATTGAAAGAAGGAAAAGCGATAAAAAGAGAAGTGAGAAGAGGGGGAAATTGAGTGTCGAACACTAAAAGAGTGCGAAAGAGAGACTGGGAGAGACTGATTCATTTGGATTGCATGGTATGTTGAAGAGAGAGAGAGAGACTGAGAAGGGCCAATGGAAGGAGAGGAGAAGAATGGAAGAGAGGGAGGGAGTAACAGAACCAATAGCCTTTCGTGTATACAACACAAGAAACGCGCTTTTAGTGAGAGAGAGAGGGGGGAAGAGACGGGGAGGGAGAGGGGGAAAGTGACCGGAAGGTGGGAGAGAAAGAGAGGGAGGGAGGGAGAGGGAGTGTTCAGCGACTACTATGGAAGAATACCCGCAATCTCCCTTTTTTACACCTCTACAGTGATTCAGTATCACTCCAACTGCAACGAATCGTATGCATTCCAAGGGTGAAATGGAGGACTAATTGACAACGTGGTTGAATGAGAGGGAGAGTCCATTTCGAAGTGGTCTCGAGGGAGAGAAAAGAAGAGGGGAGAGGAGACAAAAAAGGAGGATGGATAGCATCTGAGGAATGGAAGGAATGAATTGGAGTGATACTCCGGAAAGTCGACCGTGACTATGAATGGATAAGCGACCTAGTCGTGCCAATCGTAGTGAATGAGAGTGTGAATGGATGGATAAACAGAGGAATAATCGAGAGAAAGAGGAGGATTCGCTCTATTACTATCGAGTGAATCGATCGAACGATTGAACAAAAGAAGAGAGAAAAGGGGAATGCAAACAGAGAGCGGTTTGATTACGAATTCACGTTCGTTTCAACGTGAAAATATCGCACAACAAGCAAATATTTCTCCATTTAGTAAAAATAGACAGTATTTGTCGCTCATAATAATTGTAAATCACTTAGTGACAGTGGGGGAAAGTGAGAAGGGACAAGCGAAGACGAGTTATAAGATGAGCAATGGGGTCAGATGAGGGAAGAGAAGAGAGAGGGGAAGCTGGAGAGAGGAGATGAGTAAGGATTGTTTTAGGAGGGTTATTTAGAAAGACAATGAGTTTGAGGCTACGGAAACGTGGTGGGATCACTAGCGTGGTATACTCTGCTTTCACAATCATCTGGTCACTTCGCACTCTCTCTCTCTCTCTTCTTATCGGCCGATTGTTTCTCTCCTTCTTTCTTTCTCCCGATTGTCAAGCATCGCAACAGCAGAGGAAGTGTAAGGAATCACCATAGAGAATAGCAAAAGGAAAGTGATACGCCGGTCAGAGAGAACGCGAGAGAGCATGCGGAATGGAGAGAGTCAGACAATTGCAACAAAAAACGATTGTTTGAAGTGAGTCGACATGCCGAAAGAGTGGAGATGAGTGAGAGTTTCCTGTTTTCTCGTCCCTCAATTGACTAGTCAGTGATGACTGGACTAAAAGAGTCATTTTACGCAACAAAAAAGAACGATTTCAGATCGAAATCAGACAGGAAATTGGAAACGAACGTTGGTTTCCGGGCGTCAGAATTGATGGAAAAGAACAGAGAAAGGCGGCAGTTTTCACACGAGACAACAGGATCTCTCGAGACTAATTGGATACGATTAATTTAATTTGAGAAATGGGAGAAGCGAGAAAATGAAGAAAGGATTCTATAGAAAATCAGTTTTCAATTGGCGAAGTACACTATATTTGGGCCAAGAAAGTGCGAAGGTGTCGAATTGGGAGAGAAGAGAGGGAAAACTAGTGTGGAGGAGCTCCCTTTCAGTGAGCAAAGAGAGGGATTTTTTCTCTGGCTGAGAGAGATCAAGGGAAGTGAAGAGAGCGAGAGGCGTAACTCCCTTTGAGGTTGAGTAAATACCAATGGAGGTACTACTGGCTACTAGGGGGAATAATTGAACAAGGAGGGAGAGGGGGAGTGGGCAGGAGAAGACATGAAATATTGAAGAGAACCACCACTGATCAGTAGCGTTTCAGGTTTCCTATCGAAGGATTCATCATTTTCAAGAGTACTACGCGCAGCACAGTGTACAGAAAAAAAGTCATTCGTCGATACTCCGCTACCGTACTCCGCTCTCCCTTCTACCGTACTCACCAGGAGGTGGCGATATCGATGCCGTCGATGTAGCCATCGTACTGGCAGGAGAGACGCTCCTGAACGGATTATTGATTTATTGAAACCCCTGAACTCCTGATGGTCCTTCATCATTTCAACATTTACAGCATGTGAAAGGAATAGAGCTATTGATCTGATTAAAGATGCATCTCAATATTCTTTTGATCAATCCTCCATTTGGGAAAGATCCTAGAGAAGTGGCGGAATCTTCGAACGTCACAATTCAACCAATTTGTTCGACATTTCACCCTTCTAATCAGCAGTTTCTCTCTTCCTTCTCACCTCGTGGTATTGGACGAGGAGGTCGATCCACTAGATGGTCGAGGGGAGAGAGATAGACGAGATGGCCTGACAGAGATCAAAGATCAGATTGAGAGAGAGATCAAAGATCAATCAGGACAATCCCGTCCGTTGACCCCTCGAAGGGCGAAGAGAGGGGTGCGGGGGATGGTTTGCATTCAAGAGGTTCAACGGAGTGACCGAAGGGAAGAAAAAGAAGAGGGGAGAAGACGACTATAAATAGATTCGAAGGGAGAAACCGGGAGAGGTTTCCCCTTACAGAATCGACGAACGGCAGAAGAGACGATGATGATGATGAACACTCGAGATTGAGAGAGAGATCAAAGATCAGAGAGGGAGAGAGACAGGGGGATAACATGGATATCCTATTTGATCAGCCGAATCGATTCGAAGAGAAAAGCAGTGAGACAAAGATGTAGAGATATTCCAATAAGCTTGGCGGTCAAAGGAGAGAGATAAGGGAGATCGAGGAGGGTGGAGAGAGAGGGAAAGGAAGGGGGCAAACGGGTCTAGATTGGGATTTATCTCTCATCGATGTAGGGGAGAAGTATGAAAAACCATGAGATAAATAGGGAATCGGATTGGAATTCTCAATCGAGAGACACGCGTTTCACAATAATGCCAGCAAAAACTGAAAAGCTTTCCATCGATTTCGTTCTTCAATCAGAAAATGGGCGCATTCTATTCAAAATCTGAGAAGGACGATGAAAATTGGGAATCGGCTGATGGTTGGGAAAAAGGAGAGAAAAGAGAAGGAGAAAATGAATCAGCGAAAGGTCGATTCTGATCGAAAAGCGAAGATAAACCATCGGAGAGAAAGAGTAATTGAAAGGTTGGAGAGACAGAGAAAAAGAATAATTCCTACTGAAGACCGGATGGGATCACTTTTTGCTCGTGGCGCATAGGTGGGGGAAATGGTCTATCGAGTAAAAAGTAAATGGTTGGTTTTCGATGGCCAATCGCCTACTTCCCTTCTACTCAAACAGAGTGAAATCCATCTCGAATCTGATACCACGTTGATAGTCTTCGTTTCTGTTGACTGAGAGGAAGGAAGAGACAGACACAAAAACAGTAATCGACTGAACAATCACTGCTAATTTACCCCCGAGGAGACTACGGGATTCCATACTGGTTCCCTATCGATTGTCTTCGACGTTTCGAATCAAAGTCCCTCGATGGTTATTCACCCTTAGTCAATCTCCCTTTCTAATCCCATTCGTGACTTTCCCATTCGTGACTCGTCGGTGTCTCTAACACCGACGATTCACGTCCATCTTAGACTACCCAAACCATCGAGAGAGAAGAGGGATGGAGGAGGGGAGAGAGCGACAGAGAAAGGAGAGAGCGAGGGTAGATGAGAGAGGGAGAGAGATGGAGGGGAGATTGGTCACTCAGAGGGCCGTCCACGTTGAGAACAAACGAAGAGAGGGAAGAGAGTGGGAGAGAAGACAGAGAGGATGAGAGAGTGAGGGGAAGGGAGAGAACGGGCGAGAACTGTTCAAAAACGATAGTACAAACAGTGGGAGGCAGGGGATCGGTTCTTGCGCCTTGTTTGGAAGGAGAGAGAGGGGAGAGAGGAGAGGAGAGAGGGGACGAGAGAGCGGGTAGATCAGAGAGAGAATGACTGACTATTGTGCGGCTTTGTATGGAAGAACGAAGGCTTTTGTGCCGAGTTGTTGAGACTCGAAGAAGAGATAACGATAGCATAGCAGAAGGGAGATCGATAGAGGGTAGATCAAGAGAGAAGAAGAGAGGAGATCCGGATTGAGAAGGGAGAGTGGCATAAACCACCCACAAAAAGATGAGTGTGCCAAATGGAGAGAGAGAGAGGGAATGAAGAGAGAGATCTCCTCCCTGTTCAATTGCACGGATGAAGCAACAAGAAATGGAACGGATTATCGATTTCCCCCTCTAGCTCAATTGACGAGACTTTCGCTTTCTGACACACTTAGCTGAGGGAGAAAGATTAGCATCGACCTCTCTCGAGGGATGAAGAAGACTGAAGGAGAGATGGAGAAGATCACGGCATCAGGAGGAATAAGGATGATCAAGGATCGAATCTCGAGGGGAAATCATCGGAGCGAGTGAATGAGTGGAACAAAAGAGACAACTGGATTGGATGAGAGTAGAACAGAAGCATCGAATGGAATGGAGGATGATGGGACAGACTAGATACAACGGGACTGGAACTGTGCATTGAGGTCAGACTAGACTCTAGTCAGAGATCAAAGATCAACTTACCACTTGAACCACTCGTTGCCCTGTCCCTGAATGTAGTGATTGAGATAGGAGGAGGTGGTCTGGTAGAGGGAGGGAGAGGCGGCTATCTCTCCATGGAAAGGGAAGACGGTCGGAGTGGATGGGGGAAGGGCTGCAGTTGCTGCAGAAGGGGGCGGAGCCACGGAGGGCATCGGGGGCTGCAGGAGCTGCACTATCTGAGGAGGGATGAAGGAGGCTGAGGGGAGGGTGTGAGACTGTTGTGTGTTCAGAGAAGAGAGGGGAGAGGCCAGAGAAGGGGGGGGGACCAGTCAGAGAGTGTCCCTCCTCCTTCGAAGAGATCCCTCCCTACAGTGAGATATGATCACCGTGAAAGGAAAGAGAGATATGACCCCCATCAAGGGAAACGAGATCGAGAGACTTCCTTATGCTTAGACCCATTCACAGAGGAAGAGCAGAGGGAAAGAACCGAATCAAAGAAGGATCTTCTTCTACTTCCATAGCATATGGGGGCTTGTAGACGCATGTGAATGTAGGATCGACGGATTTATTCTGATGAGAGCACCTTATCTCGTTTTCCATTACGAATATCGGCCAGAAATAGAATAACCTTCTCGTTGGTCATCGATACAGCTGTCCATCGTGCCCTCTCCCCCTTCAGGAATGAACTCCCTATCTCTTCCCCCTATCGAGGGACGAGTTATCGATGGTCAGAACAATGGGAAGGTTCTTCATTCTCGTACTCAGAACCAGAACAGAACAACGGAACTGAAGAGTATAAAAGATGCTGACGATTGCCTCTCATCAGTCAGAAGAGCGACAACTCCTCTGCTCCAACCATGTCTACTATCAACGATGATTACGGTCACAAGGTACGGTAGGGGTACGGTATCTCCCCCCCCCCCCTCTCTCTACTCGACCCTTCTTCTTCTTTGTCCCGAGGCTTCTTTCAATCCCAAATACTTCCGTCTTCCCTTCTCGTGTTTGAGTTGAGGAGAAAGCATAACAGCCAACGAACTTTCCCATCTCGAGTCGAGGTTACCCCCAATGTACCCTCTGATCTACCCCCCCCCTTGATCCATCCAAACCAGATCCTCTAGGGAACACCGATCCAAATCGACCCATCTAGACAAAGAGGGAGTACGGTAGTCCAATGGGTCATCATCATTATTCAGGCCTATCGCATCGTCGCCTATTCATCTCTTCTCTTCGCGGGAGTCTCAGTCATCTCTATCGCAGTCTCCGTCCCTCTCCTCTCGGGATACGTCAACTCGATCCGTGCAGGACTCAGAGAGGATGTCAACTACTGCAAGGTACGGTAGTCCGACGGGGCACACTCATGATTCCACTGTACGATAAGGGCCTCTTCTGCGCACGCAAAAGTCCATGCAAACGATGCGATCAGAGTGCATTTCTAGTGATGTTTACGCACCTTCCACGGATAGGAAAGACTGTCTTTCCCATGAGAAGGAACTGAAGAAGGGTCAAGGGATAACCTCCCCCTCATTAACAGAGAGGAAACAAGTTGACAGCCTAATCATCACAACTTTCCCTCCTGGGAAGGTTAGAGAGAAGGGTTTAGAGGGCAACTAGAGACTGGTTACCCTCTTCTTCCCCTGTTTTTGCCCCACTTGCAACCATGCCAATTAGAAGGACCCCTTCCGGGTGGAACGACCGATTGGTCTTTGATCTCCCTGACTGATCTTTGATCTCTCTTTCAGTCCTCGGTCTCCGACATGTGGGCTGGCATGAACTCCCTTCGGCTCGAGGCTCCCCTCAACAGAACTGCCCGTCAGGCTTATGCCGGAGGAGGTGGAGGAGGAGGAGGAGGAGGAGGTAAGAGAGGGTAGATCAACGTAGATCAAGGGCGTGAATAAATGAGTAGAACAGTACTCTCTTCAGGATACTCCGGAGGAGGAGGCGGAGGCGGTGGCGGAGGAGGAGGAGGAGGTGAGAGGGGACGTAGACAAGGAACTAGGACAATAGAGTAGTAATCAAGATTGGTACATACTTGACATGGGGGCCAAACCCGTTCTCTCCCTCACTCTTCATTCCTCTCTTCAGGCTATTCCTCGGGAGGAGCTGCCGCAGGAGGAGGAGGAGGAGGATGCAGTGGATGCTGCAATCCCGGCCCTCCCGGACCCGCCGGCAAGCCCGGAAGACCCGGTCGTCCCGGAGCCCCCGGAGCCGCAGGAGCACCCGGACCCATGGGATCCATGCCCAACATGCCCTGTGCACCTATGACCCCGCCCCCGTGCATGCCTTGCCCTGCCGGCCCTCCCGGCCCCGCTGGACCCCCTGGAGGACCCGGACCCGCCGGAGCTCCTGGAGGACCCGGTGCCCCTGCCTCTGGAGGTGGAGCCGGACCCCCTGGACCCAAGGGACCTCCCGGACCTGCTGGAAACCCCGGAGCACCCGGAAACCCTGGAGCGGACGGAGAGGCAGCTGCCCCTGGCGGATACTCCGGACCCCCGATGCCCGGACCTCCCGGCCCTCCTGGACCTCCCGGACCCCCCGGACCCGACGGACAAGGCGGTGGAGGAGGACAGGGAGCGCCTGGACCCAAGGGACCTCCCGGCCCCTCTGGAAACCCCGGATCCCCAGGAAACCCCGGACCTCCCGGATCCGACGGATCCAGCGGAGGAGCGGGAGAGAAGGGAATCTGCCCCAAGTACTGCGCCATCGATGGAGGAGTCTTCTTCGAGGATGGAACCCGTCGTTAGAGAAGAGATCGAGAGAGGGAACCATGGTACCGAAGGGGACCAATGGACCCAATGTAGATGTAACTCAGATAAAAAGCTGCTTAGCAATCCTATCAGTTCAGTACACATCAAAAGACGCATTGCAAGATGAAAACGTACAATATCTGAATCTCTACATTTCCTACATTCAATCGCACCGACTGACTAGATACAGATCAAGGGGGAACCTACAACACACATTCTGCAGAATGCAAATGGCATAGAATGGTCAGGTTGAGAACCCATTTCGATTAGAATTCCCCTTTCAATGGACCGAAGAGACGCTCAAGAGAGTAACGGCACTTCTGCCATTCAACTAATTCAATAGGAATCGAAATAAGATCGGCAGCGATGACAGAGTGAAGGAATTTAGGAGAGCAGCAGAGAAAGAGAAGAAGTGAGAGTGAATGGGGAAGGAAGAGAGAGGGAATCTTAAGTTGACGAGCAATTACAGGAGGAGGGAAAGGGTCAAGGAAAGTTACGGTCATTAGGGAATGGAACGGTCTAAATAGGTACCTAGTCTACAGGAGAAGAGAACCTCTGTGAATAGCCCGAAACAAGGGGGTGAAACGTGAATGGAGGGGAATCAGAAGAGAGAAAGGAGATCGAAGAGAGGCAGAAACATAAACAAACGAAGTGAAGAAGAAGAAAGTGGACAGTGACGGCGATTGAGAGAGAAGAAGAGAGAGAGAGTAGCCCCGATTGGAAGATGAGGAGAAACAATGGGATTGAATGGAGAAGAATACTGACGAAAGAAAATCAGGTGAAGAGTCATGGGATGTAGAGGATGAATGAAGGAAACGGAAGGCCAGAGGAAGGTCTGATGAGATCAGAGAAGATTACGCAACCAAGAGATACACTGATGGAAATCTCAGTGTGATGAGTTACCAAGGACGAATAAGAAAGGCATAAGTGAGGGGAGGGAAAGGGGAGACTCTTGTGAAATGAGACAATAACTGACGAGAGAAAGGCGGAAAATACGGCATAAAATCACTCGAATTGGGCAAGAAACAGCGGGGAATCGGCGAAGTTTAGCAAGGGGAGAAGCAAGAGAAGGGGAAGAAGGGAAGGAACCCCCATTGGAGTGAGACTATGAAGGTCAAGATGGGAAGAGAGTGGAGGGATCAAAGAGAGGGATGAGAAAGAGAGAGAAGGAGGGGATTAGAGGTAGAGGGAGAGAGATCCGGAATCAAGTAGACGAATCTGGGAAGGATGAAGTGCATTCCTGCTGCATTCTTCAACTTTTTACCCCAAGTTATAGTCTTTCTTCATTTCATAATCTCTCTCAGCGGTCAGACAACGCGAGAGATAATGCAAAATTGAGAGAGCGCGCTAATTACTCCGAGTGCATGCTATATTCTGTTGTTGCAAATGATAATGGTCGTTACTCGCAATCGGAATGGACTCATAAATCAGACTACGCGACGAGAGGGAAGGGGGGAGGAAGGGGGAGATGGTGAGAGGAGAAGGTGAGAGAGACGAGAGATTGCATCCGTTGCTATTGGAGATGGAAGAAGATTTACATTAGGAAGACTTGCGAAATATTTCTCTCCTTGGACCACAAATCGGTAAAGATATATCATTTTATTAGCGTTTGTTTGAATTATCGTTGTTTCCAATGCGGGATTCTGCTATTCCTTCTCACAATTTCTTCTCATCATCAACAGTGTCTTCTCGAGTCTTCGAAGGTGCGCTTTCCTCCACCAAATGAGTCGACTCAACCACATTAGAGGGCAAATCGGGGAAATTCATTTCGGCCTTAGTCTGCAAAGATCAAAGATCAATCAAGATTTTTTTGTCTCGCGAACCTTCTTCCTCTTCGGAGCTTTCCTTACTCTCTTGACACTCTTCTGCTTCCCAATTATGTCCACCAAGTAGTCTACCTAGAATTGAATGATCGATAATTCTAATGCGTTCGGCTTTCAGAGATTAAAGATCAATTCCTTACCATTCTCTCAGGTGCAGAATACGAAAGAGTGGAGACGAGGGCGAAAACGAGGAAAATTGAAGCAGCAATGGGCATTTCGAGAGTAAAACGAGAGACTTTCTGAAGAGATTGAATTATAGGTTGATCAGATTGAAAATAGAATAGAATCTCACATTCTTCCGTAGGATCTTATTCGTGACTCCCGCGCACGAAGCAGAGAACGTGTAGAGAAGAGCGACTGTGAAGGTTCGAGCTCTGCAAAAATAAAGAACTAACCAAAATAAGGTTTTGAATTGGCGCAATAATCTTACCTCGTAGGCACAACTTCCACCATTGCCACTGATCCCACGATGTAGACAGCAAAGGAGAACGCCTCGCAGATGATGAGAACCACAAGCTCCGCCCACCACCACAGCCCTGAATTGATTACGGTAGAGTACGGTGGGAATCAATCGATACCGTACCAGCGTACACCGTACTGTCACTGCATACAGTAATCTCTCCTTCGGTGAAGCACCACAGGCCCAGCATCGATATTCCCGCGCCCAACTCGATGGAAGTCAGCGATTGGAATCGATTAGCGCTAGGAGTACGGTAGGGATGAGCGTACGGTAGGTATCGATTACTTGGAGTAGAGTACGAGAGGGATGAAAATGGGAATGGAGACGAGTGTGATAGCGAAGGATGTGAAGGTGCTGTCGACTCCTGAGGAATGGTCGATCAATACTACCGTAGTCTAGAGATACCGTACCCATGAGGTGGAATCGCTTCGAGACCATCGGCATGCAAGCGACGACTACTGAGCTGCAACGAAGAGATTATTGATTTTACTTCCAATAAATTAGACGCACACTAGCACAGCGACATTGACGATGTAGAGAACGGCCTTGCTACTGAAGATCTGCGAAGTATCGATTGGATTCATCATCGATGAGGTCATCTGACCCTCCCCAGATACTCCCTCGTCCCCATATCGACGTCCTCTTCTCTGAATGCCAATTCATCAGCGATTTGTTGAGAAGTGCGAGAGGGGAGCAGATCTGGTGAATTGTTGAGGGTAAATTCAACAGCTTCATTCACTCACCCGCATATTTTCCAATCTTATCGAACAGCAATTCCAACTCGTACATTTTCTCTTGCAGTAAAAGATGAGCTGCAGTCTCATCGATAAATCTGAGAGAGATCAAAGATCAATCGAGGAAAGAGGCGAAGACTGACATATAAGTGATGATTGCAGCAAGAATGAGGAAGATTATGCAGAGAATGATGCCGGCACGGTAACTGAACATTATCGATTGAGTAAGTCAAGGAAGGAAAGACTCACTGGTGAGTGAATAGAGCGAGTGTTGAGATGAGACCACGAGAAACTCTACGGGCAGTGAAGAAGAAAATGGCGAAGGGAAGACGAAGCTGAGAGAGATCAAATATCAAGGATTAAATATCAGAGAGCAGAGATCGAACCTTGTAAGGCAACGACTCCAGCGCATTCACGAATAAGCAGACGTAAGTTATCTTCGAATTTGAGCAATTTTAGAAAAAGAAAGGAGCAAAAACTAACGGTGGACGAAATTCCGAAGAGCAAAATGAAGCAGATCATTGGAATTTTGTCTCTGGATAACCAGAATGCAATGGTCATTTCAGTCGCAGTCATGAGAATTGAGAAGAGAAGGGGCTTCTTGCGACCGATTCTGAAAAAAGACATGAAAAATCAAGCAAAGATCAAAGATCAAACGGACGATTCAGTGGCGATTAGCGCGATGCAAGCGAGAAAATTGCCGCCGATATAGTAGATTCCCCATTGAGTTTCATCGCCGACCTGAGAGAGTTCAAAGATCAGAAGAGAGAAGGGGGAAGGATACCGAGTGGAGGAGAGTGGGAATCGATTTCTCGTGTAAATCGTTGCAATGACAGTAACCAGTGCAGAGGGGAGAGAGAATTCGTTCGTTTGCCTCCTTTAAAAATGTTTATTCTGGGTAGATTTTTGTAATTTACTGGATCAAAGATAAACGATGAAGAAAAGCTCACACGTATTTTCCAGTCTGTCTCCACGACTAACTGCCATGAACAATCGACGAGAAGGAAGAGAAGAGAATAGACGAGGATTAGACGACGAAAGTAGAAGGAACCAGCACCTGCGATGATCATTAGAGCGAACGATCGATGGACGTCATAGATAGCTACTAATTCAGGTGCTGATGACTAACCGTATAATTCGAATGCTTTGTCGATGGTGAGTAATCCTCCTGATTTCGCGAGAGCTTTCAATTCATCATCAGTGAGACGAGACTGGAGATAAATATTTAAGTTCAATTCATTTTTCGATGCGTAAAATTTCCGATTTCAATGAACCATCTAATTTTATCCCTCCGTTTTTTCCTTCACTACTACTAGCAGAACTGCTCTAATTCATCTGAGAGCAAGCATCTACTCTTCCCAATGAGATGGAGCCAATCTCATTCATCATTGAGCAAGATGCAGCGCCCTTTCAGGAATAGCATCAATCCTTTCATCATCACTACTCAATTCACCGGTTTGGGCGGACTCTTCGCCTTGGGAGTTCCCTCGACGAGTTCGTCTGATCCGACATCAGAAGACTCTTGATGACTCTCGCATGGATGGAGGGCTGGAAGAAATCGAGATGGAATTGACACTGAACATTCTATGAATTTCGATTTTTTCTTTCAAAATATGACAAGAAGGAGTGATAATAGGACAAGAAAATAATAGTGGACTCACGAATGTTCGCTCCTGCAGAGGATCGAGTTGTGATGAGGGGGCAACTGAAACAGATGATGGATTTAATAGAAGATGACACTAAAAAGGCAACGAACTTCTCTCGACGACCGCCCATCACGAGAGAATTATGGCCGAGTGAGCCCATCCCTTTTGTGCAATTCATAATTCGATTTTAACTTTTATTCAATAAGTTAGTGAAAGAAAGAAATGTTCTCTTGCGAAGATTCACGTGAAATCAGTTGCTGATTCATTGTACAATTTTCGGAAAAGAAGAGTGCGATTGGGATTGATAAGAATCTGGGAATGAATCGATTTTGAAATCTTTTCCTTTCGATGAAGCTTCGAGAATGATCACTGTTCATACGCATGCATCTCTGCTGTTTCTGCTTCCATCCATCCATTCACATGCTCCATTCTTTCCTCTGAACCATCTGCTCTTTTCCCTTCTTCTTCGCTTCAAAAAGAGGCGAGAAAGAAGGTGATAAATGTAGGAGGGATCTCTCACTGTAGTCGTCCCTTCTTCTCAACCAGAAGGGACGCTAACCATCTCCTCGAAACTCGATTCATTCATTGTATTGGATCGTGTTCACTCATTCTCCCATAAGTCTCTCTTCCCTTTTCTCCCCTCTCTCTTTCCCTTTTGGAACGAGAGAGAGAACGGGGCAGAAATCTCGATTGAAGAGAGAAGAGAAAGAGAGGGAGCAATACTCTCTCTTCACTCTCATTCCTCCCTTGTTTCATCCCTCCTTTCACTCTCATATTCAAACGTGGATGGGCTACATTCGGAGATCATCTCTTCTCCATTATCATACCAATTCAATTAGCAGTTATCCCTCCATTTCGCAGTCTCACTTCTATTTCCATGCGTTCTCCCCTCTGGTCTCCCCTCCATTCACTGATCTACTCTCTTTCTCTGGCGTCTCTCCTCGCGCGCGTTCTCTCTCACCTCTCTAATCGATTCATTCCCACTCAGGTCAATCACAGGACTCGTGTCTCCTCCTCCCTCCCTCCTCTCCCCTCTCTCCTCTCTCTCAGCTGGGATCCATCAATTATGAGTGCATCTCCATACTACTCACAAGGTACCCCTTATTATTTATCCCTCTTCTTCCCTCTTCTTTGTGTCATTGACTGCTATTGCTACTGAGTACAATACACATTTCTCTCTTTCAAACACTTTCCCGGACTAGTTTAGCGTCGTTTATTCAAATTTCCATGCTCAATTCAAACCAAAACTGGTTAAAACACGCGGGGGGACGCGGTGGACCTCCTTTCCCATTTATCAGTTTATCGATTGGTTCCCTTACAGATCTGACCGCCCGTTGGGTGCACCATCAATCGATGTATCCTCCTCCACTCTCGATGGGAACAGTGCAGTCTCCACTCTCGATGGGAGGAGGAATGGGAATGGGTCAGCCCCCTCCCGAATACTCCCCGCCTTCCACTGCTTCCCATTCACCTTCCGTGAGTCCCTTTAGATTGAATAGATTGGGATCTAGATCTATCCGTTACACGCAGTTTCTCACACTGTCTGATCATGTGAGATGGAGAGGGAAAAGCAGTTGTGCATACTATATCGTAGTCTGCCTGTTTATCAAACTAAAACTGCGAATTAGCATGAAACTATTGCGAAATTGATCAACAACAACAAGTGAATTAGTATGCAAATCGAGTGTCCATTGTGTCCGCTTCGATCAATTCAGTTATGAGATCGGTGAAGTCGTCTAGAATGCGGGTGCGGATGACATTTTCAATGTCTGTTTGATCTTTGATCTCTTGCAGAATATCGTCCAAGGCGAGGGTCCACCCCAGATGAGGAAACTGTTCATTGGAGGATTGCATTACGACACGAGCAGTGAACAGGTCAGAGATTACGACTTTATTACAAGAGTAATCAATTATCGGATATTAAGAAAATGGTTTAGTGGCACTATCGTATTCGTATGTTACTGACATCGTTATCGTTATGTGAGGGGAAGATCGGGATGGGAAGAATATTGATTCAACTTTAACCATGCATTCATTAATCAAGCCATTGAAGTTGCGTCACTTCTTCGGTCGATGGGGACCCGTCGTGGATGCTGTTGTCATGAGAGATGCTTCCACGAAACAATCCAGAGGATTCGGTACGTCGCGATTAGATTGGTTGGGGGTACGGTAGAGTGTAAAGCATTATCTATTGAAACGGGACCACGGTACACCCTGAATACCGTACACCGTCAGGATTCGTGACGTTCGCTACATTCGCTGGAGCAGAGCAGGCGATGGCGCATCGACCACACTACATCTCGGGCAAATTGGTGAGTGGGCTACCTTTTTTTTGAATCATTGTAATTGCCATGAGTGAGGGTAGGTGAAGCTAGAATTTGCCGTTGTTCATCTCGCCCATCTGCAGGTTGACTCGAAACGAGCGATTCCCCGTGAACAAATGACTAACATATACCACTCTCCCCTCTTCGATTACGAGATACCTCAAGGATGCAAGCTAGAAATCACGGGTATGTCCACTAAGTGTGCTAATCGTTTTTAATCGTAATGTTTGCAGGAATTTCATGCGATTTTCACACGGTGGAAGCGATGCGAAAGCATTTCGAGAAATTTGGAGTAGTTGATCAAGTGAGGAATTATCGTAATCACTTACCAGAGTTGTTCTTGAAACGAATGATGGTAGTAATATTCCTCCTTCAGATTGAACTGTTCATAATGGAGCGAGGCTTCGTTGTATTCGAATCAGAAGACGATGCGATTAAGTGTCTCTCGATAGGAGAACACGTTGTCAATGGAAGAATGACTACTGTTAAAGTGAGTGACTCCTTCCATTTACCCATCCAGTAACTCCTCTCTCTTGCAGCAATTCAGCTCCCATGACTACTGGACGGAAATGGGTTTCCCTCAACTTAAGTGACTTTCCCATCTAACATCGTACATATCAGAAGTTTAACGATCTCATTAGAAGATGATTATTATCTGTACATTTGCCTGCATTCTCACTTGTATTCCCATATCTAGGTTAGCTGTTACTTCAGTCTATTGTTGTTTCATATTTAGTGTATAAATCGTTCATGTTTCAAACGGTGCATTGCACTTTATCGGAATAATTAAGGGTAAAAAGGAAACAATCTTCTAAAGAGAATAAAACGAAGAAACGAATTATTCAGATGATGGAATTACTGTATGTAACAATTTGCGAACTTATACTACGAAAAAACTCTTCCTAGGGAAACCGGAAATTAACCATAAATTAGCAGAATTAACAAAATGAAAACAAAATTATGATGCTTCTGTAATTAAAAAAACGATATTAAAAACTTAATGCATTCCCAAATCTGCAGCAAATTCCGCATCGATATTCGGCCAATCGATGATTCGATAACTGAAATCCTCTCCCTGGAAAGATGTGAACTTGAGACCACCGAGGGTTCCCGCCTCGAGCAACTCAGTTGCCTGAAAAAAAACAACGCTAAGTATTATTCGAATATTGAGTACATTATCTCAGCCGTACCTTCTTGATCGAGGGAAAGAGAACAATCCAGCGACGATTGTCCACTTCACGCATGTGCAGAATCGTGCCGAGCCAACTGAAGAAAGATGGATGATCCATATCCAAACTCCATCTAGACAACGTACCCTTCAAAGTGATTGCGCAAGTTCATCTCTCCCTTTTTGAAGTTCTCGTCATTAGGATCTTCAGCACTAACGAGGATAGCTCCAGGTTGCTAGAAATGAATGAATATATAATATTCGTCTTGAGAAGAAGAAAATGAACCGACCTGAACCAGGACTATATGCATGGCAATGGACAAAGCTCTCTTGATCAACATCTTACGTGCCTGAATGGATACCCTTTACCAACTCATTTCGAATCTTCTAGAGTGCTACATCATAATAGAATCAATTAGAAACGTCACTTGCACAACTCTCTTGAAGCCTGGTTTGAAGCTTCCATTGGTTATTATTCCACCTAGTTCCCTTCTAATGAATAAATTCTCCATCAACAACCGTACATCCCAGACACAAGGAAAGATGATAGCGATGTGTCCATCCTTGTAGCTAGTAGGACGAAGAGTGGGAATGAACCATAGATCCTTCCTGAAATGAGATATACATTCAGTCAGCTTACAAATATATAAATTAAAAATTAGAGTTGACAACACGATTGCAAGGTTGAGGGCTGGGAGTGTATTGAAAATACTTCCGGGGTGCAGGCAATTTTTTCGGTAGTAAACATGGCTTTAACTTTAGCATACTACCTACATACAAACGATTCCTACGTATGACTTAAACGCTACTTGTTTAGCTTCTTAGCTGAAAGATGCTCCTCTTGAAAGGGACGATTCGAGGGAGTAGGGAACATCAAGCTCCATACTCCCGACATGGTCAATGACTTTTTGGAAGTTTTTGCCGACGTGGTTTCTTCGACGGCGAACGGTCATTTTAACTGTGGGAGCCTCCATGTTCATGGCATTTTTCGTTCCTCGATTTCTCAAAAAATAGAATCTAGATTATCGAGACTAAAAGCTGACTTTAATGGCGCTTTTTAGGCATTTGAAAAAAATTACAAGTTTCGCCCAGAATTTAAAAGAATTTTTCAAAAAATTTGCCCCGGGATGTTTTGAAACGATAATTTTTAAGAAAATATTGAGGATCTGATTGTGAGTACCGAGAACTGAATCATTTTCCCCACTGCGGGGAATTTTTTTATCAGTCGTTAAAAAATTCCAAAATAACCTCGAACGGTCAGATCTTCTTTTACAGTAAAGAAACGATTTCCCCACTGCGGGGAATTTTTTTATCAGTCGTTAAAAAATTCCAAAATAACCTCGAACGGTCAGATCTTCTTTTACAGTAAAGAAACGATTTCCCCACT
>LS585879.1:47230-61290 GCA_900490775.1 Pristionchus maxplancki
ATCAGATCTTCTTTTAAAGTAGAGAAACGTTTTCCCCACTGCGGGGAATTTTTTTATAAATCCAAGCAAAACTCCAAGAACTCCAAGCTTACCGCGAAGGGTCAGAAAGATCGATTAAAATACTCCAAGCTTACCGCGAAGGGTCAGATTTTCTTTAAAAGCAAAGAATCATTTTCCCCACTGCGGGGAATTTTTTTATGTCGTTAAAAAATTCCAAAATAACCTCGAACGATCCGATCTTCTTTTACAGTAAATAGACGATTTCCCCACTTCGGGGAATTTTGTATCAGTCGTTAAAAAATTCCAAGATAACCGCGAAGCGTCAGATCTTCTTTTACAGTAAATAAACGATTTCCCAACAGCGGGGATTTTTTACCGATAGATTAAAAAATTCCAAAATAATCTCGAAGGGTCAGATATTCTAAGAAATATACGCCCCTCTTGCAAAAGACAGGCAACCGCAAAAAAATAGAAACTAGCCGCGCATGTTCACATAAGTTGTTTCGCAACCATTAAACTTGATATAGTTTGTGGAAGCTCAATAACAAATAGTGTGAATAAACTGACTGCTGATCCATCAGACACTGCATGACCTCATCAATTGGAGTGTCCGTAGAGATAGGATGGAGAATGGCGAGACACGATTTATAATGAACTCCTAAATGTAATGCATAGGATACGATAACTCATTCTACTTACCCTTGGCAGTGAAGCCATTATTATCACTTCTAGTGTTTTCCTCAACCATTTCATATGGCTTCGGAAGACGTCTCTGAGACAGAGCATTCATTGAAGGGCTAGTTGATCTGAAATAGACCAATAAAAATAAAAGCAGCCCTCAATTAATGATTAATATTGTTTCTTCTAATCGCACTAGGTAAATCAACTTGGAACGTGTCAAACAATTGACTGATAAACATAAAACTAACTCATAATCTGGGTCATCAACCATGGCTCTTTCATCGAGAATATCTTCGGGCAATTCAGTGGGGAATGTGTCGACGGGACGGTAAGAGAATGAGGATGAAGTGAACGAGGACATCATTCTGAAAAAAACAATAATTTACAATAATAATTTAATTATACAATACGACATCTAATTAATTAATTTGCTCACCCAAAGTGCTGATTGTAGGGCGAGAAGCCGCCGAAAATATCCTTGAAATGATACATGGATCTCGCGGGAAGAATATAGTTTCTCACCTGATCATTGTTCATGTCTCCTAAATCATTGTAAATTTCCACAGGAGCTTCATTATCCATTTCAATTTCTTCCTCTAGATTCGAAGCTTCAATGGGCGATCGACCGAATATGTCATTGAATGTAAAATCGACAGGACCTGCAAAAAAACATCATTATCAGTAAGAAGATAGAAATGTCGCTAACCTTGATAACCTTGATAGGCGAGAGAATAATTGATATCCGTGTTATCCAACGATTCCGTTTCTGAACATATTTCCATTACATTCAGTATCTGATAGTTCCAACCTCTTTCCTCCTCCGATCCTTTTTCTTCCTGCGGAACTCTCCTTTTTCTAGTCTTCTTCTCTTCCAGAGGTCTTTTCTTCCTTGCCGTCTTCTGTTCCACGGGTGTTCCCCTTACAGTCGTCTTATCATCAAGAGATTTATCCTTTCTAGTCCTCTTCTCTGCTCCACCTTTGGCTCTCTTTTCTCCTGGAGGGGAATAATGACGATTCTGCAAGTGTAATGCTTAATGACGAAATATATACATCAATTCGTAAACAGCGCACCTCTCTGACTCTTCTATTATGCTTTATTCTATCGGCCATCGATATGGGTTTGGCAACGTCGAATTCGGAGCCGGTGTACCACTCCTCAGGAGGTTTAGCTAGGTCCTGAAATGACCATACTTTAAATAATGTATAAATGTGCAATCGATCAAATAAAATATTATAACAAACTACTTGACTAACATGTGGACTATTGACTATATCCATGGCCAACCGAGCGAGCTCTCTTGCCTGTCTGTCGCCTTTCTTCGCTTTTGCGACCTGTAATTGCCAGTCAATTGATTAGCTTTGAGCACGTAACAAGCCTACCTTAGGATAGGGAACACGAGGCTCCGAGGGTACATATTCCCATGAACCGTGGGTTCCACTCTTGGACATCGACTGAAATGACGAAATGACAGACTAAAATGCAATAATTTACAATATTCACCATATCATCCGGCTTCACCGAAATGGAATCGTCCGTTTTACCACCAGTGGGCTTCTGAGAATACTCAATTGGAATTTGCATGCATAAAGGTCAAATTACCGATTCGTGATTATCGTCGAACAGAGGAGGAACTGCATTGAGCTGAAATTTCAATTGTGAATAGAAGGATGAACGTCAACAAACGTTGCGAGTTGCATGCTGCTCTTCATCTCGCTTCTTCGTAGCTTTAGCGGTCGGCTTAGACTTCGGCTTTCTGCGCTTGGGTGTAGCCTAAAGACTATTGAGTTATCTATGCACAACTAAAAAGCACAATGAACCTTTCTAGGAGATTGTTTCTCCTTATTCACAGGTTCCTGATCAGGATCACTGCCACTTTCATCGTCAGAAAAAAGTGCCTGGAAAATTGTCGTTGTTAACGCTATATAGATTATCTAGGCTAAACATAAGTACAACGGACCTTTCGAGCAGTTTGTTTCTCCTTACTGTCAGGTTTCTGATCAGGATCACTACCATCGTCAGAAGAAACTGACTGAAACAGCATCTAGTTGTTACCGTTATTTAGATTATCTAGATCAAATATAAAGTATCACAAACCTTTCTCATCGTTTGCTCATTATTCTTAAGTTCCTGATCAGACTCGTTGTCACCATATGCCTGAAAAAGTCGGGTTGTTTCTTGAACATCTCAGAGATCCTAACCTCACACAATTCTGGAGGGATCGTGGGGACGGAAGCGTTTTGTCCCATCTGCAAAAGGAAAATATCGATAAGACTAAAGTTGATTTTTTGCGCAATATTGTAGCAAGGACAACAACTCGCAAACAACAACTATATACAATTAGCGCGTTGTTTAAGTGCACAGTCCTTGCAGCAAACTTGAATTATATATTAAATGGTTGAAAACGAACAAATGATGAACAAATCGACAAAGAAATTCGAAAATGATGACGAAAACAAGAAAGAGCGCGCGAGGCCGTATTGCGAAATATGTTCAAATATCGACGTTTGCCTGAAACCGTACTCTCGTTCAAATTTTGCCTTGAGGTATTACGGTAAGATCTTCTTAAGATTTCTACAGTACTCTTAGTATTTTCTCTTTTTATTGCATTTTTTCACAATAATATTATTTTAAACAAACTATCAACATTTTTTAAATAAAAAAAACTAATTACACGTGATAATTGCAACACCGGGAAAGTGGGAATTTGAGTAGTGGCTAGGAGAAGCATTGATAAACAAAATTTATGGTTAAAATCTTTTTTGAATGAGATTGATGCGTATTACATAGATCCATAATCTGTTTATCGATAAGCTCATCTTGACTTCTATGAACCTTCCTATCCTTCCCAAGGAGATCTAGTGCTTGAAACGATCTCACGCTTGCTCAACTCTCCGATGGATGTCTGTGAGCAGAATATACGTAGATACCGAGCCCTTGTTCTCCTCGAGTGAAATGGACGGAGTCATTATCGGAAGTGCTATCTTCCTGCTTGGAATTATCGGGATACCCGGTAAGGACAGTTTCGGCAAGATCTCCAAACTTACGTTGATTTAGGAAATCTTTTATTCTGTTTCGCGGTGTACAAACGACCCGAGATTCGAGGAAAGCATGGTGAGAACGATTCGAATCTCGATGAGATGATAACATTTGAGGCTATCTTCTCGCTATAAACTGCGTCATGCACATACTATGCATCTTATTTGAAGTAAGATAACCCCTTCATTCCCAAACTGTCCAATCTTTCCGATGGTTAATGCAATCTGTCAATTCGCTGCCTATCGATGGAGAAGGTCCGAATGTTTTCACTTCATTATTCCGTTCGTTTGCCCCCCGAGACCACAGTTGAATTCCTTCGCAGATATCTCTTCTTCTCAAACTACCAAGCAATGATGTACGTAGTAATCGGAGCCGATATGCTCTACTCCATATTTCAACCATTTCGGTTTGTTTGAAAAGGAGCAAAATGGATAAATCTCTGGTCAGATACCTCCGAGTGCAAACTTTCCCCTATCTCTTCCTCATTCAAATTCCCTGCATTCTCTTTGGAATCGAGCATCCTCTCCATGCATACTTCAACATGGATGCAGACGATCCCATCATATTCGCATGCAATCCTCCCTTGGGAACCAGTGGACCCGTTAGTATCCCCCCTTCTCCCTCGACAATCGATTGATTGAGGCGATGCAAATGTGGAACATCACGAATATCATCGTCAGCATTACGGTAGTGTTCCTCTACGGAGTGATTACCGTGAAGATGATCTGTCATTGTGAGGATTCCATCTCCATTGACCTACTAACCACTTTTATTCCCAGCTCGAGGCACGGAAGAGAACACAGCAAAGGCAAAATTCACTCGAGGAGTTGTCAAGTCAGCTACCGTACTCACTGTATTCTTCTCTGCCTCGTGGTGAGAATAGGAGACAATGTGCAGATTGTCGAATTGAGAACTGAAATAATTTAGAAGCGCATTGCAGGTTCCTGAGTAAGATCAACGATCGATTCGCTGTTCTCTTTCCTGATATAAAACCAGAAGTGATTGAGACCATGCAGACTTATTCGGTAATTTTCAAATGCAAGATCCAGTTCGGGATTTCTTCTATTTTGCACAAAACCAGAAAAGTTCTGACTTTGAATTCGCGTGGGAAAGTGCGTAGAGTAGGCGAGAATTATCGTGGGAAGAAAGAGTATCAAAACGTTTTCGCACACATCTCACAACGATCGGAGAGCATTGTAGATTGGAGGCTGTGGCTTGAGTAGAGAAGGGAACGAGAGGGCCATGATTCCCTAATCCAGGAAAATGATGGAAGGAGAAAAAGTGAAAAACTTCAGGTAATCCCAGCAGTGGCTTCATTCGCTCAAACTTACTACGTTCATTTCATGATGAGCAGAGACTATCGAGAAGCATTCAAGGTTGATCTCCATTCTCTCAATTTATTCAATCTCTGGCAGAAATGTGGATTCTTCGGTCTCTTCTCCACTCGATCGACAACTTCCATTCGAAAAGTGACTGTGACGGCTACGACTAGTCAAGCAAACTGAGAGACGATAACAATTCGAAGTGTAGCATTCAATGTGTGATCCCCCCGTACTCTGTGATCGATCCCATGCAAACGATCGGACATCGCAATAATATTATTTTGTGACGATAGTACGCGATAAGATGATTTCGTATGAAGAGATCAAGAGAGATCCGACGATATTCGCCCTCATTTATTCCGTTTCTTCTGTGGGGTCTGCTGCTGCTGCAATAGTCCATTCATTACGAGAGATGGTGCAGAATGAAGAGTCTTCCTCTCTTCGTCGTCCACTTACATAGTGAAGAGGGACTCCAGCCAGAGAGACAGACTTGTTCGAGTTCGAACTCTCCGGTTCTTCCTTCTTCTCATTCGTCGGACCAACCGATTTGCCATCCATCTTTATCTGGGTCGGATCATCTGAATAACACACCGTCTGACCCATCGAACCACTCGACTACCGTACCTGTGAGTGTGTTCTGGATGAGACTGCCAGGCGGTTTGGCAATTTTGCTCGGGTTGACCTGTGATCTATTCGATTCTCCTCCTCTCGAATTATCAGACGATGCTCCCGAACTCTCTTGCTGTGGAGGATGAGGCGACTTCAGAGGGGAAACTGCATCCTTGAAATGCTGAAAGGAATCCATTCCAGAAGGCCTTTCCTCGAAGACAACGACCTTCTGAGGTTCGGCGTGACCCCAATCCATGCTGACGACCTTCTTCTGGAAGTCCTTAAAGAAGGATCGTTGGTCTTTGATCTCTGGCTGATTCCCACCTTGGTCTGTTGATTCTGCGCCTGTAGATAGTGAAGGGGAATATCGAAGTTCATGTAGCAAGAAGGAACGAAGTCCGTCGAATCCTCGGACGATCGAGTTTCTGCGAGATCAAAGATCAATTGGGAGAGGGGGAGGGGGTGAGAGACCTCTCTTGCTAGGAGTGTGTCTCTTCTTCTTCTGTACTTGCACGATAGTCTTCGTCTTTGGTCGAATGGAAGGAGGAGCGGCAGGTCGAGTGGTGGTACTGAAGGAAGGAAGGATCAGATGGGAGAGACGAGGAGACGAACCCTGCTTTGTGTTTCGTCGTTCTCTCCCTTGACCCTTCTCGTTCCCTCGATCCTTCTCTTTCCTTTGATCCATCCCTCCCTTTCGACCCATCTCTCTGTCTCGAGGCGTCCCTCTCCCTGTCTTTCTCTCCCGGACTCGTTGGCTGTGGACTCGAAGTTGGAGTGAGTTTCTCCTGCAACGAAGATTACGGTAGGATACTGTAGATATCGATTACCTGCGAGGGCACTGGATTGGCAGGTTGGGTTGAGATGACCTGAGAGATAAAATATCATTGAGATGGAAAGATCAAAGATCAATTACGTCTTCAATCGTGATCATTTCAGGTTTCTTGATCTTGACAGTGAATCTCTCCTGAATCTCCTTCTCTTCCTTCGTAGTGGGCGCCTTTTGAATAGCAACGGGATCCGATCTGAGATACCGTGCTCAGATTATCGTTGTGGGACCCAAGCGAACTTAAAGAATGCCTCAGGAGCAGTGTATCCGACGGGAGCCACTTTGTCAGCCATTGCCTTCTTCTGAAGAGATATCTACCGTACCCTACCGTAACCCCATCGAACTCACATTGAATTCAATAGCTTGTTTGCTCTCCCACTCATAGGGATCTTCATACGAAACCTTGCATCTCTTTCTGATTGTTTCGAGTGCAGCGTGGATTTTCGTGTAATCGGGACGTCTGAGAATTAATAGATAGTATCTCCTTTCATGGTCTCGAAACGCACTGATACATGTCCAAGTCCCTCAGATGCTTCGGAATAAACTTCGTCTCTTCTGCAACAGATACTAATCAGATGACAATCAGAATGCCACAGTGACCTGGCATTCGTATCATGAGATCTTCATCTTTCATATGCAATTTCTTCAATTCGATAGTCTGGAATGGATACGGTAGTTAGTATTCAGACTATTGATCGATTACGTTCTTATTGTCCGTATCGACCCATGGGAGACCGCAGTAGAGATCCATCATCATGTAGAGCCATGACCAAAGATCATCCTTCCGTCCCTGTGATCAAGGGTTTCTTTCTCACAAGATTAAGAGGAAGGGTTCAAGACAATGAGAGTGGCGAGACGCGAAAGATAGGCGAGCTTTCGCTCCCTCTCCCCAACGGTCCCGTAGTGTAGCGGTTAGCACTTTAGACTTTGAATCTAGCAGCGTGAGTTCGAATCTCGCCGGGACCTCATTCTTTTGCCACATTTTTAGCACCTGTTCCTTCTCTTCGTGCATCGATGGAGAGGCGTATCTCCATGTTCCACGGAATTCCAATCTCGCTCTCGCCTTCCGAGGTATCCACTTGGCGCAATTGTTCGACGGAGGATACGCGTACGCTCTCAAATCGATTACCGTAATCATTTGACGATCTACCGTATACCTGGCAAGGCCGAAATCGATAATGTAGACGACTCGGGCAAATGCGGGGGTCGCGTGGAATCCCAACACGAAATTCTGCGCCTTGATGTCTCTGTGGACGTATCCACGATCGTGCATCGTCTGCAGTCAGAATATCGACTAGCGACGTATTGGAGAAGTCTCTGACGAGATTGCACGTCGCACACACCTTGATACCGTACAGAGTTTGTACACCGACTCGCGACCAAGTACGAAGAGACATTCCCTTCGGGAAGTGCTTGTCCTAAGATGATGTGGTTACGGTAGTCGACGTTTCGGAATCGTCGTTACCTTCAGTTTCTTCAAATTATCCCCGAGTAGAGTGATGATTATGTAACAGTAGTGGCTTCGTTTGGCCGATCGAAATAGTTGAGGAACGTGAGCTCGAATTCCATTTGCATGCAATTCCTTCAGTACCGCAGTCTGTGATAGAATACTAGGATACTGTAGAGTACGGTAGATCACCTCCAATTTGAGATAATTGATCTCGTCCGAATTCGCTCTCTCAACTTTGAGTGCAGCCAATTGCTTCGAGTCCTAAGCATTTTCCGGTTTCGAAAAGCCGTCGAATAGATCGAGACCTTCATATTCTGCACTTTATAAACGCTCCCGAAGCCTCCTTCATCCAATTTTTGCACTATTTTCCATCTGTCGCCGATTCTAAAACGTCGAATACCGTAACCACACCATCTACCGTCTCACATCTGGCCCATTTTGAATTTGCCCATCGCTGCCAACTCCTGAGCGTAATATCGATTATGGATCGGTTGAGAGATACCGTACCTGTTCTATAACTTTCTTATCCA
The DNA here is from genome assembly GCA_900490775.1 of Pristionchus maxplancki. Classification (NCBI taxonomy): domain Eukaryota; kingdom Metazoa; phylum Nematoda; class Chromadorea; order Rhabditida; family Neodiplogasteridae; genus Pristionchus; species Pristionchus maxplancki. Next base: position 55,686 of record LS585879.1, read on the forward strand.
TGATACGTAGTGTGTAGTGAGAAGACGTTTATGAGTGAGGAATCATAGAGAGAAGACCAATCGAGTGGAGGGAAAGGGGAACGAATAAATGGAGGAGAGGAGAAGGAGGGGAGACGTGAGAAGGAGGAATATGCAGAAGGAAGATTAGTGGATGTTTGATCTCCTAATCCAATCGATCTCTAATAGGTCATAGTCAGATTCTTCGATGATTCATCTCTCAAAATGAAATGGAGTGGGAGGAATGATTCCTTCCTCCTTCTTATCACAGATCAGATCAATTGTGAAAGAGACTTCTCTCAATCAAGATGATCGAATTCCTCTGATCATTCCACTGCTAGACTCAATTCGAAGAGACATTCCTTCTCTTTTTAAACGAGGTTTTCTCCCTCAGTTGAGAACCTTCGATCCCATCAATCAGTCATTTGTTGCATGAGGGAAGGGGGAGAACCATTACACTTGATGAGTCATCTGATTCCATTTCCGAATGGGGCTCGAAATGGTAGACAATGAATACCTATCGCATTGTCACCATACCCAACATCAGAAATTATTTAGGGTCGGACGGTTACATTGAAAGATCCTTAACACCCGAATGACTGTTTGACTCTTTAGAAATGGCTGTAGGAAGTGGGTTTCACGGAAGAAGAACTGAATAATCGTTCTCGATCATCTCGCCTCTCTCAGCTGATCAAAATACATCTTCTAGGAAGCAGAATATCCCTGATCCCGCCCTCTCCTCAGTATAAAAGAGCTGATCTCTGCCAGAATGAAACATCCACCTTCTCTCATCTCATCCCGCTTCTCTCCCTTCTTTCACTTTGCGTTCGAGTTGCCTATCTGACCCACTGTTCTCTTACCGTATCCCTCCCACCGTACTTTTCTCTCCTCAGGATGAAGTGGGTAGTGGCCGCGGCTCTTCTCGGCCTTTCAGTTGCTTCTCAGACAGCACCGAACAAGACCGCCGAGGTGAGTGATCTACCTCTCTGCCAATCGATTGTCTCTTTGACCCACCGTACTCTCTGACCTACCGTACTCCTCCTTACCGTACTCCTCTCAGGGCACAATTCAATCGGCCGACGGTCGACGCAGTCATCGTCGCCACAGAGACAGCTCAGAATCCTTCGAGGTCAGAGATCAAAGATCAAGTTTCTAATAAAATTGTTCAGGAAGACGACTTCTTCGCTGCTCCTCAGTACTACTCCGCTGCCGCGCCCCAGACTGGATACGGACAGGTACTGTAGTGCGATGGGTAGTTCCGTGGGTCAGATTGATTACTACTTCAGGCTGCGGCTGCCCCTGCTGGAAATGCTTACGGAGCTCAGCCCGCTGCCGCCGCTCCTGCCTATGGAGTCGCTCAGGTTTGTGCTTACTTTCTTCAATAGGGAACCCGGAGAAAAGGGTAGATCAGAGGTAGCCAATCGCAGGACTCAAGCTACGGTCAGTACGCCCCCGCCTACCCGCAGTACCCCATCTACGCCGCCCTTCCTCCCAATTACGATGGTACTGTATCTACCGTATCCCCTACCGTAATCCTCCTCTCTCAGTGAACTACTGCTCGATCCACGCATCGTTCCCCATGACTGGAGGAGAGAGAGAAGAGAAGAAGAGAGACAGAAGAAGCGATGAGGATGACAGTGATGACTCTGATGGTGGGGAATTTACCCAGTTAGAGTTTCGAAGGTGGATTACCTAATGATGACGTCATCTTGCAGACTACGCTCGCAAATCTCGTCGTCGTCATCGTGGAGGAAGACGTCATCGTAATCACAGATGGAACAGACAGACTTGCAGGTCAGAATCTTCATCCCATCATCGACGATGACGATCACTTTCAGATTCACGGCAACCTTCTCTCAGGAGACGTGCCAGACCTGCTGTCGTGTCTCCTCTCGCAACAATGATGCCGATCCCGTGAGCATTCCTTCTTATCCTCAAAAGATCAAAGATCACTTCAGGCCTCGATCACGGGTACTCTGATGTTCTTCGCTCCCTGGGACAAGGAGAGCAATGTGAGTACCGTACTCAATCAATACCGTAACCCTCCCTTCCGTTCAGGAGAAAGACATGCTCCGTCGTGAGATCCAGTGCGTGTGCTGTGCTCCTCGTCGTCAGCAGTCTGCAGCCTCTCCCTCGTACTCTGCAGCAGCTGCAGCCCCCGTCTACTCCGCCCCTGCTGCAGCTCCCGCTGGCAACTACTGAGGAACGACCAGATATAGAACATATCGAATTGTCACCGTATCCAATCGATAAATGATTGTCTGTATTCCCCATTCCCCGATCGTAGGCATGAATCATACAGCAATGCATAGGGGGATCTTTCCACTGTATCCACATGCACTGAATAGACCTGACTACTCTTTATCCGTTATCACATACATATTATGTACACATTATCACATAAGTTATGGCACTTCACAGAAGTTGATTCCGTCTTTAGGTGCATTACATTCCCTTGGTCGAATACACTTTCCTTGCATGAAGTCTCTGGCATTCTCTCCAATTCTCGTCGGTCAGCGTGCCAAGAGTCTTCAACTGGAATGTAGTCTATGTTTCATCTCATAAACATGGATACAATCAGAAAAAGTCTGGCAAAGGGGGAGTATCAAACCTGTGCTTCAGACATGGTAATCGGAGTCTGCATCACAGTCCACACTACACACTCAGAGAAGGGAGGAGTGGTGAGACCACCCAGGTAGGTGAAGTATCGAGTGAGACCTGAGGAAGGAGAGGTGAAGATGGGAGGAGGGGGAACAGAATACCAGATCGAGGGACGAGTCTCATTGGGTCGAATGATGAAGGGATCTTCACTGATTTCCCCGTTTTGTTACTCTCTTCGATCGCTTTGAGAAGTACTGCGAATTCTTGGTTCGGCGCTCCCTTCTGAAAATATTGTAAAGTTTTTTTTTAAAAAACCGGCTCGTTCAAGATGTTTAGTCCTTTTTCGTTCGATTCTCTGCCCATTCTAATCACTCTTCTGTCTGGTTGTTCTCTCTCCCCTCAGATTGGAGGTTCTCTGTCACGAATGAACTCCCTGGACTGCTCAGCTGTTATTTCGCATTATTTCTCACCGCGTGAGCAATTTATTCTTACTCGGGTTCCGCGAAATGAACAAGATCTTGCACATGGCAAATGAGATTTTCGTGCCTGGAATTACCTCAACGAAAACTCCGAGAACCGCCAATCCGTCGCTCTTCTTGCAGGCTTCCTCTGGAGAGAAGTAACGAGTGTTCCAGAAGACAAAGTGGATCTAAATCAATTTTCTCCCTCTCCATCTCCTCCCCTTCCTTCCCACCTCTCCATCGAATCTCTTCCCATCAACAGTGTGTTCTGATCCTCCCCAATGGGCGTGGAATTGAAGGAGACGATACGTCCCCGTGAGGTGAGAACCGCGGATTACTGGAAAAAATGTTGATGCAAGAAACTTCCGCGTCTCTTCATGGATATTTACTGTGAGGCTTCCCCACAGTCGGAAGATTCTCGAATATTATTCAAACTTGCTCCGAGAATCGTAATCAAGAGCGATAGAGAAAGGAAGGCGCACTAACCAGAGGTTGAGTGTAGTCTGGCCGAAACCTTCCAACATCCATCTTCATTCACTGCCACTTCCACACAATCTCCAGGGTTAAATCGAACGATGAGGGGAGAACACTCAAAGATGATCTTTGTTATTCCCCTTGTCGATCTTTACATTGACGTTTAAATACCATCTCATTCACTACTAATCCGGCAATCATTATCATTCATAAATGTTTGATCTTCGAGTTTCACGATGAAGTGTGTAGTTCTCATGTAATTCTTTGCAAGTTTTTCTCTAAAGGCCAAGAAAAGAACTGAGTCCAAACCTCTCTAGTTCAAACATTCAACCTTCCGAATTCCCCTAACCTACGGGGGAGTCGTTATTTCGACAATTCTCTCGGAATGTGAGAATTCCACCTTGAAGTTTCCCTTTAAAGACCACGAACGAGTCCAAACACTCGTCTCCTTTTCCAGTCCAAACACTCAGGCTTCCCCTCTCCTATGACAACTCCCTTCTCTCTTACGGGGGTCTGGAACTGGAGATCAAAGGACGTAATGATGAAGCCCTTGAGGGGAAAACGGGATGTTTGTTCAAAACATGCGAGACTCGATGTGGATGTGTCGAATGCAGATGATACGGAGACTCAGAGAACACTCCTTTTCTACACTTTGAGCATTCAATCTCGATTCTGATTTCTTTTACACATGGTAAAAATAATCCGGGACAAATTAGAACAGGTGGAAATCCCATGCAGAATATCCACACCAGATTATGAGGAATTCTCACCTTCTCAGGATCGGGAATAACTTTGCTCGTTCTGATATCAATGGGCGACTGTCGATTGGGCGCCGTCCTTCTCTTCATCGACATCTTCGAGAAGATTCTGGAGAAGAGGAAGACTTCGACGAGGGAAAGAGAGGGAACGAATCTCACGACGAGAAGTCTAAATGTGATACGGAGAGGGAATGGGAAATGAGAGAGAGAGACACATGCAAAGAGAAGGTGCTCATTAGACATGAACAGACAGTTTTCAAAAGTCACTGGGCTAGAAAATGAAAGGCTTTCATCAATGAATAGAGTAAATATGAAGCGATAACAGATTATCTCCATTTGTCGTCCTTCGTTCTCCGTTTGGGGACAGAATAATATCATCATGGGAATCGTATAATAAGTTTATCGCGTAAGAGAGTAGAGCACGGGTATTGTATTGAAGTAGTGACAAAGTATTCTGAACAAGAGAGAGGTTGAAAAGTGAAGAGGAATGTTGACGAATCTAAGATAATGACGAATTGAGCACTAATAAACTCTTTCTATCTATCCTGCTTAAAGCGATACTATACAATTGCGAGAGCCGGGGATTCTCGGGGCCGTCAAATGGTGTCATCCATCTAGTGCGCGACTGCTGCAGCACGAGTAACGCGCACGCGACGGTCGCAGAGATCCTGGCAGTCACGATAGTTCTTCGAGACGATCTTACGGAAGACATTCAGCTGGAAAGGGGCGGAGTTTAGAATGGGGATTAAGGGAGGGAAGGAAGGGAAGGGGAGGTTGCTAGGGGGAGAATTGGGGGATGAAGGGCAGAGTAGAGAAACACTCGAAACAGAGAACTGAATGAAGAGGTGGGAGGTTTCCACGGGCAGGGTTTCTCGAACCAGCTATAGTGTAGCCTCACCTGTTCCGCAGAGATCTCGACGGGATGGGTGAGGACAGTCCAGATAACGGCCTCGGAGTAGGGAGGAGTAGTCAGAGATCCCTCGTATGTCACGAAGTCGCGTTGATCTGAAGAATAATTCAATAAGGCATGCAAGTTTATGCAACCTTATCGATTTTCAGAGATCTAGATCGGTGTACTCCTATAATCTGGCTGAACTGATAACCAAAGTAGACAAAAACAATGTAAAGGTTGTATCGCTAACATAAGTCATCTTGATAATTTCCCTTGTGGCATATAGGTTGGAGGTAGGGTATGTGAAATCGGGTAATGTCGGCACCCGGGTACCCGACTTCAATTTCCATTGAAAAATAGCCGACTGGACTCGGGAGTCGGTCGGGTACCCGAGTGCGAGAGAGAACAGTCGGGTACCCGAC
>LS585879.1:64130-113571 GCA_900490775.1 Pristionchus maxplancki
TCGAGCGCCGATCGCTCGAGCGCTCGTTTCCACGAATGGCGCTCGAGCGCTCGTCGCTCGAGCGATCATTTCACGACGAGCGCTCGAGCGCCAATCGCTCGAGCGATCATTTCTCGTCCCTCCGCTCGAGCGAGTGGCGCTCGAGCGATGAATTAGAGAGGCCGCTCGAGAGCAACGAGCGCTCGAAATAACATCACTAATATGCACATGAAGGGATGAATGATGAATGACCCCTACATTCCCATTATTAATTTTTAAAAATTAATAATAAATAACCTTAATGAACACTCCGATCACAGCCAATCCGTCGTCCTTGGCGAGAGCATTCGCGAAACTGCCGTACGTCGTGTTGTAGAAGACGAAATGGACCTGAATCGCATCGTTGAGATCATAATTTGAAGGTTTTTCGTAGACGCAACCCATCGAGTAAACAAAAGGAAGATCTCTGCCCACCTCTCCACTCAATGCCTTTCCATTGAGAGTGTGCTCCGATCCACAGCTTCCATCCTCACTCCAATGGGCGTGGAATTGCTCCAGCTTGAACTTAGCCGGAAGATGGCGAGCCGCGAAGACTAAAATTAATTAATTATTGATTTATTTTTGTATTTCTTCCAGTAAGTCCGATGTTCTTTCCCTCGTGCTTTTCCTTCCCAGCCCTTTTCTCTATTATTTTGTAGTGATTAATGGTTCGTGATCTCTACCAGGATTTCAATCTTCTCTATGGGAACTTCTCACAAGATCAAACTACTATGCTTTCTCACTGATACCTCTTCTTCCCCCTCTGTTTACTCTTCAATCGTCTAGAGACCATTCCTCCATTCCATCAAAACGACTCTAATAGCTTCCCACGCCCTCTTCCCTCTTACTTTCATCGCTCTCTTCTACTTGATTGCTTGTTTGCAGTGCCAGAAAAGGGATAAGAACCTTTGGAATCATAAAGTGATTCTGAGCCGAAGCACAAACGTCGACGCCTTTCATTGCACAAAAAATACGTGCAAAGGAGAGGTCAAAAGTTGACCGAAAGTCAGAAGAATGACGATTTACTCACACGATGCGCAGTTCTCTCCAACTTGAACTTTCCATCCTCCGGGAGAGCAAGAAACGGATTTGCAGTCGCCCACAACGTAGTCGATCTTCACCGATTCGATCTGCAATGAATAACACCTTGTTTTGACACTTTGTTATTGTTGTGGCTGTTTTCTAGTGTAAGCAATTAAAGGATCAAAACAAATCAGATTGGAGAACAACAACAAACCTGGCAGTGGTCGGCATCCTCACAAACAGTCTCAGTACGAATGTCGATGGGCGACTGTCTCTTCATAGTCACATCTGAAGAAGAGAAATGAAGGGAGGAAAGGGAGGAGGAAGGACCTTACACTTCAGAGAGGTCAGAGGACACCCAAAGACGTCAGGGGAATAAGCCTCACTCTACAACTCGACCACTACGTCATCAGTTCATTTCTCTCTCTCTCTCTCTCTCTCAGCTTTTTCTTTCTCGTGTGTTTCTCTGTCGAGGGAATCGATGGATTGAGGGAGGAAGAGAGGGAAAGAGAAGGAAAGACAACGGGAAGAGGAAATTGCGGGAAATGATGGGTCTAAGGAGGAATCTGGGCTGTTCCAGGGGCCAAAACAAGGAAAGAAGTGATTAGGAATGGAGTCAACGGCAGTTTCTTACTTCCGGTGGTGGGAGGTATTCGTGAGATGCGAAGAGACTTCCGAGGGGGAGGAGAAGAAGAGGGGGAAGAGGGAGACTGGAGGGAGGGGACTGACCCTTCTCCTGTCCTTTTACATAAACGTCGTTTCCGGGCCATTTCTTGAGTTGAGACGGGCGGCTGTGAGAAGAAGACGGCTGTTGAATGAAAGAAGAAGAAGAAGAAGAAGAAGAAGAAGAAAGGGAGAGAGAGGGAAGCGGATATTGAGAGAGTGACGAGTGGCCACAACAAGTGAGAGATTATGAGGAGGAGGTAAGGTAAGTAGGGGGAGTCAGTGCATGGGGGCTTACCACTCTGAACTTGAGAGGCAAAATATATTTGGGTGTCGCTCTCTGACCACCTCGTTGATAACCAACTCCCTCCTGTTTTGATCACCACAAATTTCCAAACAATGCGAAAACGTACTGTTGGCCATGGCTGTAGACGTGGAAGAGAAGAAGAAGGTCCTCTGAAAATGATTGGTGTCAAAAAGGAGGAATGAAGGGTCAAACATCGAACGAGATAAGAAGAGACAAGGGAATGCTGAAGTTGTCACTCGCATTCATTCATGGAAGAAGAAGAAAAGTCTGAGATGGACATCGAAAATGAGGAAGAAGAAGAGAAGAAGAAGAGGAATGAACGAAGACAATAGACGTCTTGACTCCTTAGGCTCAGATTAGTGAAGAGGACCCCTCACTACCCCCTTGCCTACCGTACCCTCCCCCTACGTCAGGTGCCTACCGTACCCCAGGATGAGTGATCTACCGTCTCTTCCCTTCTCCGAAAGCCGATCAGTCAACTGGGTTGGAGGCAGAACGAATTGATACCATAAGGGGAGAGAGTGTGTGAACAGAGGAGAGTGGTCAGAGAAAGGGCGTGAGAGTATGGGAATCGAAGAGAGAAGAAGGAGCAGATTACCATCTCTTTTGAGAGAAGAAGAGACAGAGATCACTCTGAAAGGGAAGAGAAGGAGGAAGAAGGGAAGGGTATCAAGATGGTTTACGAGTCACGACAAGACCTATCTACACAAGAGGTGGCAAAAGGAAGGGAAATCTATCCATCGGAAGGAAGAATCACTGAACAACTGAAAGAAGAGGTCTGGAAGGAGATAAAAAGTGAAGAATGGGGCGTGTTGGGAGTAGAAGTTGGCAGCTGGTCCTAATCACTTTGTGATTCACTTCAGCTTCTCTCTTACTCTTATCATCAGATTCTCCCACCCTTCAACCCTTCCCTCCTCCCATGATCCTTTGTTGAATCACTGACGTTATTTACAATCGCTTCGAATAGAATCTAAGTGCTCTCTTCCTGGTCAGAGAACGTGAGAGACAATGGGAAAACGAGAGAGAGCAGAGAAGAGGCCCTCAATCTAATCAAATTGTGCTGCATCCGCGGCCCTTCTGAGAATATTTGAGAAGAAGGAAGAGGAAATGGAGGGTGGGAAGAAGCACGAGTTCAATAAGAAAGTTGCAGAAGAAACTGCACTCAAAGCTATAGAATTGCCCCTTTCCACCTCATAAAATCGAGAAGAATCAAGGAAAGGGAGTGAATGAAGTAGAAAGGAAGTGAAAAGTATTGAGGAATCATCGTTCCGGGACGTGATAATCGAGGAGATCCCGTCACAACACACGAAGATACTCATGAATTCAGGAATGAGTGAGCGAATTGCGTGACCAATCGAGTTTGACGGTCGAATTCATTCAGAAAAAGGACGAATCTTTTGCAGTTTTTCGTCTGGCACCAAAAGGATCGAATTCAACCTAAATGTCACTTTCACACGTCAACTGAAGACGAAGGACGAAGGACCTTCACCCTATCATCACTTCGCCCCAGAGAACTACCAGAAGAGAGGGGCAGAGTACGGTAGGTAGGTAGGTCACAGCTCTGCTTTGTAACCGATCCCGCCCCTCGATGATGCGTCCTTTATAGGGGAAGTGTGCTTGCTTCGACAGAGATCACTAGCAGAGACGAGAGAGGGGAGAGATCGGAGAGAGAGCAGAGAAAGAGAGAGGAGGGAGAGAGAGGGGAGAATGAGGAGAGTGGATGTGATTCATGATGGAAATTGGCCGAATTCAGAAGAGAATGCAGAAGTAGAGGAAAAGTAGGCTAATCCTTGATCTTTTCAACTCGAAAATACACCTTTAAAAGTTACTCGTTTGATCTTTCGTCTTTGGTATCGATGACTAATCCAGTTCACTTCCTTTCCATTCTCTCACTTTTTCACTCTATCTCGATCTCGCTAATTCTCACTCTGCAGAGTCACGTGGTCAAGGGAATTCATTGGAGGGAGCGTAAGATCATTCGATGATCAATGACAATTCTTCGAAGATTTCAGCGCAAATACGGTAAACTGTCGATGAAAAAGAGCCGTTCTTCAAGAATATTTAGGATGGAGGAGTACAATAACTCGTTGTGTCGGTGTGTGGGAAGATTCGGAAGAATGGAGGGAATTCCCGAAGGAGAAGAAGAAGAAGAAGAAGAGTGAATTGGACTGAAGAGGGAAGAAAGAAGGAACGAAGGCCGATACAGAAAACAGGAAAGATGCTGCTCTTAAAACTGTTTTTGAACGTGGACTATCATTATCGAAAGTGTCAGAGGGAGTTACGAAGAACGAGTGAAAGGTTGAACAGTGAGATTCATGAATGACATCAGTGAAGCTTCGAAATGAAGAACCTCTTCTTCTCTTCCCGTCCATTCGATGGGGAACTCATCAAGGGAAAATTGCAGTCGAGAGAAGAAAAAGACAGAAATTGTGGATGAATTGTGAAGGGGACGCGAGGGAATTCAACTTAATTACAAGAGATAATTGAGGAAACTCAATTTCATTAAGGAGAAGAGCGAAAAAACAGCAGCGATTCTTCACTACGACGCAGCTTTTGTTTGAATCGACGGAAGAGAAAATTGGTTTCCGTCGAATGAAATATGAGAATCTTCAATGCGAAAAGGAAGGAAGGAGGCTTTGTCTTCTAGAATTTCCGATTCCAAGTTTCACATCTGCTCTTCGGGTACTTTGGAGCCATTCGAGAACTCATAAAGATTTCTCGTTTTTCGCCGTGAAGTCATCAGAGTAACGAGGGAATGGAATGGGATCGAGAGCGGAATCACCCTTGCAAACTGGGGGAAGTTCTCAATAACTCGTTCGTCTTGTAGTCGTCGTTTCGCGTCGGCGGATTCGGCAAAAACGGAGAGGTCTAAGGAGGAAATTGAATGGAGTAGAAACGAAGTTGGGCTATGTAAATACTTGAGTGGTTCGGAGGTTTCGATTACTTCTCCTGAACCCACGCAGAAAGGGAAGAAAGGGAAGAAAGGGAAGAAAGGGAGGGAAGGAACACTGTTACCGATCTCTGCTTTAAAACCCTTAACTGTTTACAGTAGAGATCTTCTCTGATGACATCTTCTCAGTTTGTCTGAGATTGTTCTAGCTTTTACTGTCTTGCTGACCCTTCGATTTTTGACCTCACCCGAGCTAAATTTTTATGCGGTATTGCAGTGTAGTCAGATAAGGGACGGGTATGAGTAAGCCAAAGGAGAGATCAAACACTACTGGGAAAGGGAGGAGAGATGAATCGGATTACTCCCTTGTATGCAAATACGTCGAATGCAGTGACGGAATGACATCTGACAAGGAACGAAAACTTTATTTGCCGTGGAGAAAAGAGGATGAATATTGCCGGATTGACTGAACGTCAATAGTCGATTGGAATGAACTCGCAAGATGGAATGTAAGATGAAATATTAGGAATATTAGGGCGTAGATTGGGTGGGAAATCTACTGATGGAACTACTTTTCTACTTCTGCTAACGGTATCTACATGTGAACACACGAAGAAAAGAGGGAAAAAGGAAGAAAAAACAAGACTCGGTGCCTAGAAAATGAGATTGAGAGAAGGGAGAGATGAGTCAATACCCGTTGACCTACCATTACGAAATTATGAGAGGGGGGAATCGATATGTGGGGGAGAACTACCGTAATATTCAAAGGCCGAAATCGTTGCAGGAGACGAGGAAACAAGATCGATGTTGAACTCTGTTAGAAGTTCGATGACGACGCACTTGAGTGCCCAGACCACAGGAGGTCGAGCATCTGAGATTATTCGATTAGATCCCTTGTTCGAAATTCGATCAAGATCTTCTACCCTTTTCGAAACGTCTCATCACCTAATCGCTAGGTTGCAACTATAATTTGGGGTGTCTAGGTGAGTGAAATGTAAGTTTTTCAGTCAAAGTATAAAGTCTGAATCTCACGTATTCCACTCCAGCCAATCCTTCTCAACATAGTTGACAACAGGAGGAACGGGAGGAGCAGTGACGGGATCGATGAGGGGAATCGAAGGGGAACGATCCACTCTGGAACTTAGTTTGTGATGAGAATAATTGAAAGAACTCACAAATCATCCTCGACAATGGGTGGTTTATCATAGCAGAGGGAGGGATTCTGACAGCGACGAGCCTCGCGATTCGTGCCTCAACGGATCAATAATCTGATGATTTTCATCTTTATTACCAGAGTTTGGAATACGGTTTATAGTCACTTCATTTCACACAGAAGATTACTGTATTTCCAACTTTATGCTTTCTCGTCCGCTGATAATGTGTTGTAGAAGCATCAATACCTATGCATCTTTGTGATTGACAGATTCTCTCCCTCGACTTCGTCCCCACTCCACAAGTAGTCGAACAACCCGACCAATCTCCCCATTCGCCCCAGATCGAAGGAAGTTCACAATTCTGGAATGACTGATTCATTGAACAGTTTTGTGACCAGTTCTCGCATGAATCAGTTGAACGACTCAAACGAGGATTAAGGGCGTTATTTTTGGTGATAATGTCTGAATCATCCGGAATGCGTCTAAACGTAGCGTTTCAGTTTGAGCTTCATCGTTTTTATCAGCGATAGTGCGACTCATTGAGTTTCAAAATTCAGCTAAACTTGGTGTTTCAGTTTGCGTGAGGGTTTATTCTAGGTCACTATTTGGGCTGAATGACTCACAGTTCCCTCGCATCTCTTCGATTCTGAGAAGGGACCGGGACAGACGCCGAGGACACACGTGCGACGACGGAGGGAGAATCCCTGAGGAATGAGATGAGAGACTCTGACCGACGAGAGAGTGTGTGAAATGAAGAGACGTTGACTCTTTCGAACTCAAGTTCTTACCATTCCACACTCCTTACTGCAACCGTTCCAATCACTCCATTCAGAATAACGGAAGCAAGGATCGAGTGAGCACACCTGAAAGAATCAGCGTTCGATCAGAAACAATAGTCGCTAGAATCCGAAATATCGTCCGGAACGAAAACATCGGGACATGTAACAAATGTTTCAAACTGTGACAAACTTTTGTAACAACAGTCGATTTGCATTTAATAATCATAAATTGGTAACCAATCGATTCGCAATACAGTCAAAATGACATAATGTGAACCGTTTATCATAACTTATGATAAGTTATCATAAGATTCCATAAAACATTGATTGCAAAGCCGGGACTGCATGGATCAGGCTGAAATTTGGAGAGGATACACTCTTCGACTTGCCCAATCGCCCGACGATCTCGAAAAATCGATAATTCGCTTGCGTCGCGGTCGCGCGTCGCGGGTTTAAAGGGCCTTGAGGGGGCGGGGCTTAGTCAAAATATCCATTTTTTGGTTTTTATGAGAAATGTCAATTTTTATTAATATTTTTTTTATTTTGTGCTATTTAAGCACAAAAGTCATTCTCTTGAGCATTTGCCCATAAGCCCCGCACCCTCAAGGCCCTCAAAACGCGCGACGCGCGACCGCGACGCATGCAAAATATCGATTTTTCGAGATCGTCGAGCGATAGGGCAAGTCGAAGAGTGTATCCTCTCCAAATTTCAGCCTGATCCATTCAGTCCCGGCTTTGCAATCAATGTTTTATGGAATCTTATGATAACTTATCATAAGTTATGATAAACGGTTCACATTATGTCATTTTGACTGTACTCGACATTCTCGATGAAATAGGATTTAAAAAATTTAAAAATAGCTAATTAATCGATAATTAGCGATTCCGTGTTATTATTTACCGGTCGTGTATACGGTAGCTCGGAGCGGCCAGACGATTGCGTCAGGTTTTTTGGGATTTCATGGGAATTTCCCAGAGCTACCGTATTCACGACCGTGAATTAAAAACACGGAATCGCTAATTATCGATTAATTAGCTATTTTTAAATTTTTTAAATGCTATTTCATCGAGAAAGTCGAGTATTACGAATCGATTGGTTACCAATTTATGATTATTAAATGAAAAAAAAGAAAAAAAAATCTAATGTTGTTACAAAAGTTTGTCACAGTTTGAAACATTTGTTACATGTCCCGATGTTTTCGTTCCGGACGATAGTAATAGTTGACCTCAGTCTCAACGCAGAATGGCTCCACAAGATAAGTGGGAGTGGTCGACTGAATGTCCTCGACAACGGAGATTCGAGTAGTAGTGGATGAAGGAGTGGACGAGACTACGATGGAACCTGAGAGAATTAAATTGAGACACTCAAGAATGATTCAAGAAGCCCTCACTTTCTCCTCCACAACTATCAATCTGCCTGGTTCTCGTTCCATTTCCACACGTGACAGAGCAGGGAGACCATGGACCCCATTCGGGAGGAGGAGGTTTGTAGGGAGGAGGGGAGGGATAAGAGGGAGGAGGGGGAGAGTAACTGGAATTGAGAGGGATTGATGCAAAGGGAAGTATCATAACTGACGTCGGTGGTGTACTATAGACGGGCGACGAATACGAAGGTGTGGTTGTGGCGTAGGGCTCGGTACGGTAGGAGGGACTGGTGCCGTAGATTAGGACTGGATGAGAGCCGGTAATTAGATCAATCAAGCGAGCTTTACCTTTAGCAGGAGTGTTGTATCCTCCAGCCGTTCGATATCTCGGGACGGGATAAGAGGGAGTGGAGGGACGAATGTAACCGGCTGTTGTGAAGGAAGGAGAAGGAGCTCCATTGGCGAGGATGTTACCGTAGGCTGGAAGGAGAGGGAGGGGTACGGAAGAACGGTAGGTCACACTCACTTCCTCCCTTCACCACGTACACTGTCCTCACTCCGGTCGGTTGACCCGCTGCGTATTGCTGACCTACCAATCAATCGATAATTAGAGATGGTCGAGTGGACTTCTCACCATTTCCCGCAGCGATGTAAGCCGGTTGAGGAGGAGGAGTGCCGTAGAGAGGAACGTATCGAGGAAGGACGGGAGAGGGATTGGAGAGGATGATGAACTGAGATGAGAATTAGAGTTTTCGAGAGATAAAAGTGCAGCTCACATCCTTCCTGAGGTGTTCTCCTTCTCTGATTTCCTTCGGGACTCTAACTGGGACTTGCGGAGTTGGAGTAGCCTCTCTCTTCGCTTGCTGATCATTCTGAAAGCGCACCTTTCAATGATTTATTTCGAAACATCGAGAGAGATACTCACTGGATTCTCATAGTAGATGGGAGGCAACGTCCTCTTCTCCGTCTTTGTCTGCACTGTCGACGAAGAAGAACGAATTTCGATGACGTCGTCGTTGAGATCCTCGAGAGGAAGGCGATCGTCAGCGATGGGAGAGGGCAGACTGCAAAAGTTTCGTTTAACGTTGTTCGGATTATTCTTATCTCTTACATCTCCAACTCTTCTGCCTTTTCTGGTTTCGTCGTTTCGATCTCTTTCACACGCGAAGCTCCAGTTTCAGCATTGAATAGTGCGATAATCTCATCCTCCGAAGGAGCTAGAAGGGTTCGACAATGAATGTTGTAAAAATTTAGAATTATTCTCACGCGGTCCAGGGTAGACGCGAATCCTTCCTGGTGTTACTGCCGCACTAGGGATCGGTTGAACTGGGTTGCCTGAGGTGGAGATGATTTTCCTATCCAGAATAGAATCCTCACCGACAACGGCTCTCTGAGCACTCCCTTCTCTTGCCAATGGAGCGGGTGGAGGAGGAGGAGCAGCGATGGGAATGAGATCAGATGGAAGAGTGGAGACGACGAGAGGAGAGGGAGTGGGGACTGAAGGATGGGATGGAGAAGGGACGAAAGAGGACTCTACCTTGACCAGGGAAGAGTGGTTTGAAGAGAGCTGCGAGATTCTCGAGACCTCCACTCAGATTGAGAGGATCCGAAGGGTCGCGGGGGTTGATTTGGGCTGCAAAATTCCATTTCAAGCTGCCACGAAGCGTTTCCTACCCGGATTGAGGGGAGGATTGGGGCCGGGAAGAGTCTCGAGTGATCCAGTGGCTGTATTGTAGGGCAGGAGTTGACGAATGGCCATATTTCTCTCTCGGATCAACGATGGATTCAGAGGATCGGGCATGAACTGACGGATAGGGACGTTGCGAATTCGCTGGAATGATAAATTAAGATAATTAATTAGTTAACTAATTACGTAATCAGCAGGCACATCAATGAGTTCGGGGTATTTACTGTTTGCTTGTGATCGTCCCTCGTTGTCTTCCCATTCCTGTATTGATTATTGAAGGGTCATCTTCATTCCTCCCCCCCCCCCACCTTAATCCTCCTCCCTCCTCTGTTACTCCTCGGTTCGGGCACGTCGATGACGTCATCTTCATCCTCCCCATCGACGTACTTCTCCTGCAGATGGAATCCGTCTCCAGATGACGTCGACTGCAAGAATCCATTTGATCTGATGAACGGGGAAATAACTGGCCTCCTTCTTAGACTCTTTCGTTTTCCTCGAAGGTTCCGGCACGTCAATGACCTCATCTGACTGAGGGGATTCACCAGAGATCTGAATGAATGAAGGATGGCTTTAAAATTCGGTTATCAAGCTACCTTGGAGGGTATTTGTTCATCGATTTCCCTCTTGTTCTCTCTCTTCACACTCGCTCTTCGAACGAATTCCTCGTTGTTGGCAGAAGGAGGTTCGAGGTATTCTTCTTCGTCACTAAAATTAAATTTTTAATGTTGAAACGAGAAAATTCTCTCACTCAATGATTAGACTCTTCTCCGTAGTCGTTGTCTTTCCCTTCGGAAGGAGTTGTGCCAATCTCGGACTGATCGTTGTCGTCGATGGAGGAGGAGGAGCCATCGAAGATGTCGTCATCGAGACCTACGAATGGGGAGATCAGAGATCAAAGATCAAAGATCATCCTCACCTCCTGGACGTCATCTTGCAACTCGATCACGATGGATTCGTCTTCATCATAATGTGGAGGAGCAGTCTGGAAGGGGATTGGATGAGGGGAAAGATCAAAGATCAAACCGTCGTCGTCGTCTGATTCTCCGCAGCCTTCGTCGTTGCCGTTGAGGAAGCTGAGGCCGTGGTAGAAGCAGAAGACGTCGTCGTTGACTTGGCCTCAGACATGTCTCGATGCACTCGATGACGAGTGGCTACTGGAGAGAATCAGGGATTACTGTAGTCAGGAAGAATGACCTACCGCAGGGTTCTCCCATGCATCGGGCGGTCTCTCTGTTGTGTCCTCTGCACGTATCGTCACGAATGTATTGATTCTGATCGCCCACGCAACGACGAATTCGAACCTGAGTGAGGGATAATCAGTGTCAGTATTGAATAAGAGGTAACTCACCTTGATGCCCCTCTCTCCACATCCGACAGTGAGACACTCACTCCATTCCGACCAGAGAGACCACATGGGAGGACGACGGGCTAGAAAGAGAGCATGGTGGTCAAAGAAAAGGTTGCGATTTTCCTTCCCCCCCCCTCCCCCACCTCCACTCGTTATCAGTTCCGTTGCACGCTTTTTACAACATGACTGCTTGGCGCAATGGTAGCGCGTTCGACTCCAGATCGAAAGGTTGGGCGTTCGATCCGCTCAGTGGTCAAAACTTTTTGCCGATTTTTCGCTTACTGGCAGATTGCGTGGTGCTGCCAGAGAGAACGCGACGAGTCGTTTGACGAGGAGGCTGTCTGGAGAGGGGTGAGGAATGGTTGGATACCGACTAATCAGTGCTACCTCGTTGTTAGCGTGAGTCTTCTCGCAGCCGGCAGACTTCCCTGGGGAGTCATGAAGCGTTGCAGATTGGACATTCTAGAAGGAACTCTCTGCATGGACGGGGAAAAGCGGGAATACCTCCTAGCTTGTGGGGCCATCACTCTGGTGGTTCGTGGAGGAGGAGGACGGGTCTGAAGAGGAATTGTGAGGGAATGGACTAATCCCAGATTCGTTATCCCTTCGTTCTAGTGACACTCACCGTGGTTGTTGGTGGAGGTGTGGTGGTCTGGGGAGTGGATGGGACACGGTATCTGAAGGGGAAGAGAGGATGGAACAAGGGGAAAGAATGACTCACCTCACTCCATACGGGCATTCTTGCTCAGTCTCGGCTACTGCCTTTCCATTGCATAGGAGGGGCTGAAAGGAAAATCATGAACTTCAATGCACTTTCGCCTCCGAATATTAAAGT
Organism: Pristionchus maxplancki; assembly: GCA_900490775.1. Taxonomy (NCBI): domain Eukaryota; kingdom Metazoa; phylum Nematoda; class Chromadorea; order Rhabditida; family Neodiplogasteridae; genus Pristionchus; species Pristionchus maxplancki. Next base: position 76,199 of record LS585879.1, read on the forward strand.
TTAGTTTCAAGAAAGATCCATGTATCGTTGTTGCCAAGATAACAGGATGAAGGGTTTATTTAGTACAAACAAAAATAAAAACTGACCCTGCACTCTCCCTTGATGCAGTAGTTGCCGTCTCCACAAGGAGTTCCATCGGGGAAGTTCGACACCGTCCTGGATTGATCTTTGATCTCTAGTCAACGAGATACAATACAATACAATATTTATCAGTGTCGCTTTCTGGGCGCTGATCAAGATGGGGGTCGTTCTTCTGATTTCAAGATAGTCATTTCGAGGGGTCTCGAGTCAGAAGATTGGTCATCTTTCCCTGTCACAGTTGCAACGACTGGAGAGAAAGTTCCGTTCTCCTGGTTCCCGATAGGGCGTTTGATGACTCGTTTGATGGCATTGCACACTGATAGATCCCACTGTAGGTCGAAAACGAAGCCTTGCGTGTTCTGGATTCTTCAGTGAACGCGAGTCCTCCAAACTCGAATGATCTATCTTTGAGCGAGAGAATCGAGCCTAGGTTCTGAGGGACCAAACATCTTAGACGGTCATACCCATCACACGGCGACCAGTCCGGCATGGATGGGGATTCCGATCTTGTTGAGTCGTAGGTGGAGACGAGGGGAATTAGGGGAAACCGCTCTCCATCAGAGCGAATGGAGAGGGAACCGCTCGCGACGACTAACAGAATAGGGAAAACTCAACGAGATAATCTCACCGAATGTTGTTGGACAGTTCGAGCTGACACCAGATCTTGCAGGGGGCCTGATAGGTATACTTGATGACAAAAAAGGAGATTTCAAAGATCAAATACCTGTTCAAACTGCAGTCCTACTCCACTCAATTGCGGATTGGGATTATCCGGGTCATTCCTCAGTTTGGTACACGTCGTCGTTGCGTATTCGTCCACTTTTTGACCACCGCACGGCTGAAATCGAGAAGGATTTGATTCACGTGAAAAAAGGTTGTTTACTCTCGAATCGCACACGATTCCTCTCGCGTCGTCTCCAACGCACTCGCGACCTCCGTTGTTCGCACTGAGGAGAGAGATCAAAGATCAAATACAGCATTGGGATGAGAATGTGAACTCACGCTGGTCGATTGCATAGTCTGGTCGATCTCCTCAACTGCATCTGCCCTTCGATCTCGCAGTCGGAACATTTTGCCCTGGAGAAATATTGGATTGGAAGATAAGTAAAAATATATTTTTAAAAAAGTAGCAAAGTTTCCCAAGTTTACATGAACTCTCGAGAGAAACGAGTGTGTGGAATTGGGAGGGTCAGATTATCTTTTTTATGAGACAAACCTGCAAGCACTGGGCGATTCATTCCATGTTCCCCACTGTCCGTCGATCTGAGGAAGAGAACGAGGAGAAGGAACGCATTGACCATTCCGACACCACTGAAAGTATTGATTCAACTTTTTTTTCATACCTCGAATAATGCCGAACTCACCAAATTAGGACCGCAATTAGTGCCCTCGAGAGCAGGATGGGCTGTTCGAATGATACCCTCGCCGTTGCCACACCACACCATCTCACAAACCTCCTGCAATCAGCAAAAATTGTTTAAAAATTACAAAATTTCAATTAAAATCGCTTGCAAACACTGGGAATGATGAGCTAAAAATGCGGCAAAACGCTTGCTCCCGGTGAGGCTCGAACTCACGACCTTCAGATTATGAGACTGACGCGCTGCCTACTGCGCTACGGAAGCTACGAGTGGGAGCGAGAGAAAAAGAGTAGATAAGAGGGGTGGCTAACTCGTCTCTAGCTGGCACGAACCAGTTGAGATCGGAAAGGTAAAGTGTGATTTGCCTTGCTTAAAGAAGGAAATAACTACATCTAGTGCCTGTCCATCTCTCAATTCGTGCTTCCAACATTCTCCATGGAATACGGCACACTGTTCTCCCAGAGTGAATTGTTGCCCCGGTGACTCGCGATCCTGCATTATCGACATTATCGATTGAGTAGATCATTGACCTACCTTGAAGAATGCCTTGTCTGCATCTCCAGGAGTTGGAAGATCACGCAAACAGTTGGGTGCACGGGCAGGAGTTCCCAATTTCTGAATGGGGGAGTTTTTCAGGCTTAATTGTTCGGACTTTTCTCATAAATAATTGTGAATTCATAACGAACCGTGACGAATACACTGAATTCCTTCACAGAGCACGAACTCCATTGGGTCTTTCCCGTGCCCACAGAAGGGGACATAATACAGCATCGGAGATCGCATTCGTTGTCTCCATCGTGGTACATCCCCAGACTGGAATGACTCTGACTGACGAGAGAGTATGGGAATGGAGGAGAGTCACCTGTGTCCCATCTCATGAGTAACTACGAATACCGATCCGAAGTCCAATCCCTCGTTGATCGTGCAAGATCGAGTCTCACTGCACATCCCCTGAATGAAAGAGACTAATTGGACAACTGATAGTTTAGTTTTGGTAATCTCAAGGTCGATTTCTGCACAATTTCATCACTAGATCATCACAATTTATTGTAGTCGTCTCATCTTCTTCCCCTCCATCTCTCACCTTCACTGGTGCGTAACCTGCCACGGTCTTCAGTCCATCTCGATACAAATCGTACCTGGAACAAAACCATTTCCGCTTGTTCCTTCTCTTTATCTCAAGAGTGAAATTCCTCTCGGGTGATAGCTGTGATCTCTCTTTCAGTGATCTTCATCCCTCTCTCTTTCGATGAAGAAAACGAACGATTGCAGAATCGAATTAAAACCATTCTAGTGCTCGCTTACCCAGAGAAGAGAAGTGCGTGATCCCAGTGCTTCGGATCATCGTCGCCCTAATTAACGTTATTAATTAACTAAAATAATAATTAATTAGTACCTGAGGATTGAGCTTCGCTTGGTAATCGCAGAAAGCATCAAGAAGCCTATCGACATCGCCGTATTTGTGCTCGACTTTCGTCAGCGTTGACTGAAATAATTGTTTTAGTTTGAGAAAAATAAGTTGTCTTACCGGAGGAGTCTTGATCACTTCATATCGAACGATCTTGATGTTGACTGAGGGATTGATCACACGTTGCCCGTAGAGAATATCGATCTGATGAATTTATCTCATAAGATAAATATCTGCATAATCTCTCACATTATTAACGGCAGCGAGAATAAATCGATGCATCTCTGCATCTGCGTGGTTTGAATACAATTCCACGAAATGTCTCCACATCGCATCGTCCGCGAAAACGGCCAATTCAATAGTGAGATCCTCATCCCTAAATAATCCACGATATACCACCCAAGGAGATCCGCTGATTAGTAGGTCTATTCTATCCGTATGCGTTTTAGTAGTTAGACTGTTGGTTGAAGTAATAAAGTCACTTCATGATGGGAAGCTTCACGGGCGATCGACGCAGCGTTGCAGGCCTGTGTTAGAGGATTACGGTAGCCATTCTAGCCATTGTTACGGTAGCCAATCCCGGTTGTGGTAGTTCGCTCTCGATTATTGTTGGCATGCACGGTTACGGTAGGTTATTTCTAGCTATCTACTACATTAGGATTTAACATAGCATCGCGAGCTGAGTTTATTTCTCGATTCGCGGGACAAACTTCATCACAGCAAGTCGGTTGGCATGGAGACCACCGAAGAGAGCGGATCGACGAGTGGGAGGGAATCGATCCTCCGGGTAGGGGTCGTCCTTGGGGTCTGAAGATGGAGAAGAGAGATAGGTTTTTTTTTAGAGTAATCTTCTCACTGAATAGACAGGAGTGCTTCTGTAGCACATGGTCGATTGATCTCTTGTGAATAACATGTTCATCTCCTCTCGAATGGGGTTGAATGAGGAACGGAGTCTGATCGAGAGTCGAGAGAATCATTCCGTGCTGGAAATGTACCTGTTTTCTAGTAGTTCATGATATTCTCACCATTCGATCACCACACCCGACCAGTGCTATTTTTACATCGGGATCGTCGATCGACTCCCCCTGGTACGTGCATTCCTTAATGTTTTTGTTTCTTTTCATTCAAAGGTTTGGCCTAAATACCTGATCAGCCAATGAGAATTCCAATGCCGATGAGTTCGCATCGCGAATGATCATGTGAAATTCTGAAACTCTCCGCATCAGGAAATTCATCAACAAATTTGCATACCATCTCCAAAGAGCCTTTCGTGAGGTTGTAACCGAAATACTTCCTCCCTTCCTCGATACGAAATATTGTAGAGAAAGTGTTGATCGTGCTCTGGATGCGCCGTTTTCCGAGGTTTATCCAGCCAGTACTCGGGGACTGAAGGAATGATTAGCACCTGGAATCTCCTCAAGGCTCAACCTTTGTCGACGTTTTCGTCTCCAAAAATGTGATGCCGCTCCTTGGGAGACATCGATCGGTGCAGTGAGAGGGTCGTCTGGAATTTACTCATTCGAGTTGTTATTTCTTCAACAAATTTGAATCTAAAAACAATAACAACAACAACAATAACATTGATGCTGACCTGCCATGCTGCTCCGATCACGAGCAGCGTCTGCAGCACACCCATCGTCGTGCTGCAATTATGTATTTATTGTTGTTATTGTTGTTATCATAATGAAAACAACTCCTTACTTGGTGCAAAAAGGCTCTTAGTGAATGTGTTGGGGCCTCAGAGAATGGTTTGATCTACCGAGACATTGTACCCTGCAAGAGATTCTTTCCTTCCTCATCTCTCTCAAATTCTACAATACGAGTAAAAGAGTGATCATGAACATGTGAAGTCGAACTGAAAACAAGAGAAGAAGTGATCAGTTTCAGTTTTGGAACCGACGAGAGGACAAGGTCAATGGAGAGACGAACGGAGAGAGGGAAGAAGCTTCTTGATCAGCACGAACGCATTAATTGAGCAGTAATTAGAGAGTAATTAGAAAGAGTTTCGAAAAACAGAGATACATAGAGTGAGTGGAGATTTGAAATGGATAAGAATGAAGAGTAGTCGACTGCGAGTTGATCAAGGTCTTCGCTTCACGAGAAATGGACAGACTCTCTCAATTATGCACACTCTCTCGCCATTTCTGACCAACCAGAGATCATGGGTAATTAAGGTTCCTTCACGGTTCCGAATTCGTTCCAGTCACAAAGCGATTGCAGTTGCAATTCGATGGCGGGGAAGAGAAAGTGAAGCTATCACGAGGGAAGCTAACGAATCGAATCAGTCTGAGCCCTTTTTGGCCATTCGAATTGACTACTAGAAGCCGAGATCGAAAATGAACACTGAAAGTGCTCTAAAGCGCGTCTTTTACTCAATGGCTCGTGAACTTCTTCAAGCTGTTTACGAACTTTGTCGAACCAACAAAGAAGGGAAACAAAACATGAGAAGGACAATGAGTGGAAAGAAGGTGTCATTTACAACGATGATCGATAGATGAGACATCGATTGTGGTCCTAGCACGAATGATGTAGACTACGGTAGTCATAACGCCATTTGTAAGGATAGCGAAAGGGAAAGTTAGGTGAAAGTCTCAGACGGTAAAGGTGAAAAGAATCACAGAGAGGGGCGATAGAAAGAAATCAAGGTAAAGCTCTTCTTTCCTCTCAAGGTAAGTAACGAACCAGTAAGAGTACGGTAGAGATGGAATGAGCATGAAAAACTGAAGGATAGTGGGAGAAAGAGTAGAGATTGTATCGATAAGCTGAACTGGAGATGAAGTGTGAAACCTCGTGAATGAGTGGAACTTCCTTGTCTATTGTTGAATGGATCGCAACACCTCTGAGTGACCGACATTGAAAGGGAAAGGGAAGGACAGACTGCCATCACTTTCCCATAGACCCCCAAGCGAGAGAATCAACGCATCATTTGAACGATGGAATGACTAGACTCTTTCTCTCTCGAAAACAGTGAATGACGACTGAGAGTGAGTCGATAAGGAAGGAAGTTCGTAGCGAGTAGCGAGTTCTGTTAGGGAAACTCAACCAAATGTCTACCAAAACCGTCTCAGTCATCACAAAATCTTTGATAATCTACGCGACTTTTCGTTCGGTGTTCGATCGATAATCAGGGTTGAGATTGAAGAACAATGGGATGAAAGTGAGGATGAAATGGAAGGGATAAAGTGACAGTTAGAGGGGTGGAATTCACTTTCAATGGCAGGGTCAATGCGCATGAACTACGAATGATTTGAGCGACAGCGATGTTTCAATGGGCAGCGTGAAGCCTTTTCTTAGAGGGGATTGTGAACAGATTAAAGGAGGGAAGAATGGACAAGGAAAGGGGGCATTATCGTATTACGACAGCATGGAACGGCGGATAAACAGGGCAAAAAGGGAAGATAGGAGCTGCCATTATGTAACTGCAGGGTACGACCAAACCAGATGATGTAGGGGTGTACTTTCTAAATTGGCAGTGGTGACGAGAAAGGTCGTTTAGCTTGTTTGGCGGCTGACCCCGAGTGAGATTGATTGGTGCAGCGTGTAGCTTCCCCATTGCCTCTTTATCCTCTACAGTAGAAGAGTGTGGAATGCGAGATTAGCAGAGGGATGGGGTGGAACCGAGAAGGAAGAGGAGAAGAAGAAGAGAGGGGGTCTGCCAAGGAGGAAGAGAAGGAGGGGTCAAGGGGAAAAGCGGCTGCAGAGAGAAGAGAAGGGGCCACAAGGTCTGCACTGAATGCGACGAGAAGAGAGACTTCCGGTGGATGAAACGATGATAGGAGAGATGAGATATCGAACTGATCGAGAGGCAGATAAGGGATGAACTGTAGGTGGAATGATGCAAAAGGTACTGTAGATGCAAAACGTATCGAAGGAATGACTGAAGGATGTTCATGACAATACTAGAGAAGGTTCACGAGGGAGGGAGATGAACTCTCACTTTTGAGGATGAAATGGAATGGAAGCTGCCGAATGTCACTCATTGTCATTAGAAGGAAGAGATGAATTGAGAGGATCAGATAGGTGAAGGAGTTGAGAGATGATGAGAATTGGTGAGAAAGTAGAGAGGAAGAGTGGAAACTCGATAATGAGTCGATTACTTCGTTCTTGAAACTGATAGCTCACCATTTCTTTCTCAACTATAAACACTCGTGAGTAGGCGTTTTTCAGTTTCGAAGAAATCGAGCGATCTTAGATGAAATCTTCATCGAAAAGTTCTTCGAAACGATTTCAGATAAGAGTTGGAACGGCGCATAGAAAGGGAACGAAATGGATGAATAATTCAACAAAGCTGCGGTCACTAAGAAGGTAACTCGATAGACAGTTCATCCCCTTTGCCCTAAAGGGGGAAAGGTTAGAAGGGAGAGGAGGAGGGAGAGGGGAGTGAAGGGGGCAATGAGCGAGTTGAAAATCGAAAGTGTCTTCTTTGTTCCAATTGGGCAGCGAGTCATTCTTCCTCTTTTTATCACTCATATCCTTGATTATCAGATGATTTCCATTGAAGGAAACGGAACGAAAAGGAGGAAAATTACTTCGAGGAAGTACGCAGGAAGAGTTCATTTTAGACGGCTAAAGAGCAAATTGGATGGGGCATTTGTTATTTCGATATCTTATGAGATCAGCATCATCCCTCGAGTGGACAATTGTTCCACTTTCCCAACCATCATTGGAGAATTGTTCAATGAAGAAATAACGGATCAATTTGACGATAATATTTCTATGAAGAATGGATACAAAAGCATCGTGATCGTTCCACACTCTCCCATAATCGGATTTATTTATTTTCAATAAAAATGTTGATTGTTGGTTGAGAGATAGTTCTAGATGGAGGGCTCCCCTCTCACACTTCTACTGAAAATTTTTTTCACTTATCTCTGAATTTTTTTTACTAAATTTGCTTAAAATAGTAATAAAGTTGTTATTCTGTACAAATTCGTATTCTCCAATTCAATCTATTTTCTTATCCTCTTATCGTCTCTCTTCTTTACCTGATCTCTCTCATCTCAATTACCCTATTCATTCTATTTCTCTTTCCCTCTCCTCTTTCCTTCTTTCCTTCTTTTCCATCTATTTCATCTTCTTTCCCATGTTCTGGCTGGTTGCTCCATCGGTTGTCGCTGTATCCACTACGGCTCTCCTGGCGGGATGCGCCAAGGGCAGAGATGTGAGCATCCCATCATCTCCCTTCTTCAATCTCCATTACCCCTGGCCTACCGTACTCTTGAGATTGAGTGATACAGTAACCAAGTGGTTCTTTACAGGACGTGAAACGCCCTAAATCATCTGGTTCTAATCGCGGAAGCAACAAGCAAAAACAGTCTGGAAAGTCAACGAGAAAGCCTGGAACTTCGAGCAAGTCCAGCAGAAGAGACCCCAAGGCTGTTGGTGCGGCCGGAGTAAAGAAGTCCTCTCGATCCAAGAGGGTCAGCATACTGTAGACGCAATGGTTACTGTATCCGATCGACAAGTGACTCATTTAGGAGGGAGCCTCGAGCAAGTCCGGTCGTTCCTCCAAATCGGGAAAACCTCACGGAGACAAGAAGAAGGTCGGAGTTGCTGCTCCAGGTCCGAATTCAATAGATGAGATGCAGTAATCTGGAATGGGATGAGATACCGTATCCTGCCACCGGATTACTGTCTCCCCTTGGTACGGTACTCTTCACATACCGTACTTCCTTCAGTCGCAGTGGCTGCTTCGGGCGCAAAGGTGGACAAATCGTCCAAATCAGCTGGAAAGTCGAGCAGTTCTAAGAAAAGATCCGAGAAGGATAAACTGAAGAAGGACAAGTCTGTTGAAGACAAATCTCAGAGGTACGGTAGAAGGGAGGATACGGTAGATTATACGGTGTATTGCAGATCCTCTAAGAGATCGTCTAGATCCAAGAGATCTTCCAAGTCGAAGAAATCGAACAGAAGCAAGAAGTACCGTACTCTCCTATTGATTACTGTATCTACCGTACTCGTTTCAGATCGGAATCTAAGAAAGAATTGCAAGTGGACAAGACTCAGGAGCTTTCTGCAGAGGATGTTGCTCCCAAATCGAAGGATGTTGCCCTCAAGACTGCAATCTCCCCCAAGGCAGTCAGTGTTACGGTAAGGAGAGTGCTTTGACCTACCGTAATCATCGATCGATTCAGAAACTGGAATTGGCCCCTGTAGAAGGAGTGGCAAAACACGAAGTTCGCATTGAACCATCAGAGCTTCGTTGGAAATCGACTGGAGGAATTCAGAATGTGGCGGTCTACAATCATTCCAATGTCAGAAAGGCACTCAAGGTAATGCAGAATCTGAATGGGATACCGTATCTCTCGGGGTTACTGTTTCTCATCATCCAATCACCCGTATTGATCTTTGATCTTTGTAGATCAAGTGTTCTGACAATCTTCTCTACCGTGTCAATCCAGTACACACGTTCATTCCTGCTGGAGGATCAGTCCGAGTCGATATTCTGAGACAGAATGGAACTGCCAAAGTCGACAAAATCGTCATTATCGCTGCTGATGTAAGTGAAGGGACGGGGAATACGGTAGTAAAGGGAGATACGATATCAATGTTATTGATTTGCAGGCTGGAAAGGACGATCCTAATGCCCGTGAAGTTCTTACTCGATCGACGAACACGGATATGATGGTTCTTCCTTTGATTGCAACTGCAGCCAATTGAGAAGAGATGTCCATTCACTTCAATTCTTCCACATAAAGCCACCCTTCCCCTTCCCCTTTCCCTTTCCCTTCCGACTCCTCATAGTCATTCCCCCCTCTTCTCTTCGTCCCCGTGTGTGATTAATAGACCGTAATCCCACCGTTTTCTAATTATGATAAAATTGTGGATACGGCTGGAGTGTATGTTTGGTGTTTAATACAAAGGCGAGTGTTTGACATATCACGAGTTAATTAGTCTCTTTATTAAGGCAAACATTAAATGGCGGAAAAAAGCTGATGTTATAGGCTAAAAAAACGCCACGCGTTCCAACGAAACTGAGACTAAAATAAAGAACAACAACAACAACTAGGTAGGGAATTAATATCAAGAAAGGGAAATGGATTTCTTTTAAAAATAACGAGTAAATTGAGGTGCTGTAAAAAATTGAAAACTAGGCAGGGTAATAATATCAAATTATACGAAAAACATGAAATGAATTCTAAGAAAATGAAACTTATTTTATAAATTGTATGAAATGAAGAAAGTGAAACAAAAGGTGGTAGTATTATGTAACAGATAAATAAAGATGATTAAATTAAGCCAACCCCCATCTCCTCATTTATTTTTCTTCGTAGGGACTCGATCACGGGAACCAGAAGGACCTCCCAGTGAAGCACGACGTCTGCAATTAGTATAATATTATTGATAAATGATAGACAATCCATTTAAAACGCGGTCCGCCTAAGAACGTTCAAATACAGAGGGCAAGTGGCACATCTGCTCAAAATGGTCGCAGGAGGTTCATACTTGGTGGTTAGACTCCCTAGGGGTGGGATACACTTCAGCCAAAAATTTGACCCCAAAAGTTGATCTTTGATCTTTGAGATCGAAAATTTTGATCGTCATTTCACCCCCACAATTTATATACCATTCGATAGAGCATCAAAAGTTATGCCTAGGCTCCAAATTTCAAAGGTTTTCAACTTCAACTTTTCGAGAAAATCGAGAAATTGTTGAAAAATGTCGATTCTTTTTTTTTCAAAAAAATAGCTCGCAATGTTCCTACGATTTGCACCTCCTTGAAAATTGATATTATATGTAAAAATGTATGAGGAATTTATAAAAAAATACCTCGAGGTGGTTAGACGTGCCATGCCATGACTTTTTCTCGAAAATCTAGCACGCAATCGTCGACGCAGGTTCGAATCCGCCTCCCTACATCAATCTTTTGCCAGTCTTTTTCATGCACCAAATCATGATTTTTCGAAATGGGGTCACTCCACATCGGTTTTCACATTGTTCCGACAATGTGTGAACCACTTTTCAAAAGTAAAAGCCGACATGACCCCAACCTCATTTTTCACACAAGGGTCCCCCCTTTGGTTGCGCAAATATTTTTTCACATAAGGGGGGACCCTTATGTGAAAAAATTGGTTTTGGTCATGTTCGATTTTAGGTCGGAAAAGAAGTCAACGCATCGTGAAACAACGTGAAATGATTTGAGAAGTGACACCATTTCGAAAAATCATGATTTGGTGCATGAAAAGAGTGGCAAAAGATTGATGTAGGGAGGCGGATTCGAACCTGCGTCGACGATTGAGTGCTAGATTTTCGAGAAAAAGTCATGGCGTGGCATGTCTAACCACCTCGAGGTATTTTTTATAAATTCCTCATACATTTTTACATATAATATCAATTTTCCAGGAGGTGCAAATCGTAGGAACATTGCGAGCTATTTTTTTGAAAAAAAAAGAATCGACATTTTTCAACAATTTCTCGATTTTCTCGAAAAGTTGAAGTTGGAAACTTTTGAAATTTGAAGCCTAGGCATAACTTTTGATGCTCTATCGAATGGTATATAAATTGTGGGGGTGAAATGACGATGAAAATTTTCGATCTCAAAGATCAAAGATCAACTTTTGGGGTCATTTTTTTGGCTGAAGTGTATCCCACCCCTAGGGAGTCTAACCACCAAGTTTGAACCTCCGGAGACCATTTTGAGCTGGTGTGCCACCCCCTTGTACGTTCTTAGGCGGACTGCGTTTTAATTCCGAAAGATACATCAACAACAACAACTTTCTCTCTCTATCCAGTATAAAAGTGAAACTGGAGAATTTCATCCAACCTTCATCCTTCATACATACATTCTCTCCATTCAATTAAAAGAAAGTCCTCAATACACTTTTTTTTTATTCGTTAGCCTACAATAGCCTCTCATTCCCCCTCACTCACTTGTTAGTGGCCATAACTTTCGGCTCTTCTTTCTTCACTTTCTTCTCTACAATCTTCTTCTTCAATACCTTCTTCTTTCGTTTCTGAAATATGAAATTAATACTAATCGGGTTAATCAAATACCTACCTTATTCTCCTTGACATCATCCTCCGAATCCGAATCACTCAAATCCTGTAATCGAAACTTATTTATCACTGTAAACTGATTGCGCTAAACGCAGGCATTCAATCAATGTTGTTCTGAAACTCGAACAATTTTTAATAAACCAAGTTCCAAGGAAAGCAGATTAAATTCATTCCGTTTCTAAATGCTGACCTCCTCATCAAATTGTTCTTTATCATCAAATCGATCATCATCGCTGTCATTTTCATTCTTTTTCTTCCCAATCTTTCCAATACAATTCTTGGCTCCACACAGACAGACGTCGAGTGCGAGACCGCGAGATCTGAAATGATCAAGAAAATACCTCTGGTTTTTAGATGAAATCGGGGTAGAAGGATGTCTTCTTTGAGTTTCTCGCAAACCATAGAAGTTGGTTAGTAGCAAAAATTATACTTGGCGAGTCCATAGTTGAAAGTGAGTTCTTCTCCTTTCTGGATCTCCCTCAATGCCTCCACTTTCAATTTCGGCTCGTACTGAAATTGATTGAGATAAAATTTTTTTTTTTAAAACACGAGAAAGGGAAAATAGTTTACTTACTTGGGTGCGATTGTTCTTGATTGTCATCATTGGAACATCGATAGAGTTAACTTCACAATTGGGATTACATGAATGATTGACATACCTAGAAATCAAATTGTTCGGCATTAGCATTTTTTAAACTTGTTGCGTACAGCTCTCCTACTTCTTAATCTAGATCGCTGGTGAACTAACACTACAGGTAATGAGGAAGATGAGAAACAAATTGATACCGTGCATCAGATCCCTTGAATCTCGCATCCACCAGGAAGTTTCCCGTCAGTCCCATCATATAAGTGTACTCGTCGTTTGATCTCAGCTTCGAAATACGAAGTTCACGCCTGAATTATGAAATAATTTTCAGCAAAGAATTTATAAAAGAAACAAAAATAGACAACCTATCATGCTCTTCCTTGCTGATTACTTCTCCTGCATATTCAAATATGAATTCGAGCTGGAATGAAGACATACAATAACAGCGAAACGAGATCAAAGACAAGCGCAACGTTCCATTATTTAGTGAATGGATGGAATAACTAACAGGCTTGATCGTCCTTGTGGCGAATACTCCCAGTCCCTTTCCATTCGTCGTAGTCTTGACCTCGTATAACTCAGTGGATCTCTTCTTCGCATCTCCTTGCATCGCTCGATTTGCACACAAGACATTTTCGTCTTCATCGCACAACTGTGAAGAAGATTAATTACTGTCAAGGTTGAAAGGGAAATACCTTGGTGCATTCGGAATGCGTTTGTCGTATAGGACAATCCGACGTATTGCATTTAATTCCATTAGCATCGGGGCGACATTCGCATTGGTCTATCTACAATATAAATTATTCAGTCAGTTTACACTAAAATATACTCACCTTTTCATTCTTAAGAATACGAGGGACATCCTTCGAATAGACATTCTCCTGAAAAAAATAAGAGATAATCAACGGCGTTTCAAGAATATATTTAAGCAGAGAAACATCGTGTGCATGGGTATCTTGATAGTACGAATGAACTAACAACAATGGGGATGATCGTCTTTCTCATTTCTTCATCGTCCAAGGCACGAACAGGAGCCTTGAAGTTCAATTCAGCCAATTTCAATTCTGCAAAGATACTGATAGCAAAGCCATATTTAATGGATCGGCCGCATTTTTTGCAAAATATATCGAGAGTAAGAATGCGTGTATTCGCAAAAATCGAGGATGTTTTTGGCTTTGGAAAAAGCCAAAAAGTCAAAAAAAAGGTTTCGGGACAACAGAGTTGCGAATGATCATGAACGGAGCAGAATCGTGGGGGACAATGACCCCTTTAGGAAATAATCTGAGAAGCGGAAGTAAAAAGATGGACGAATCTCACCATGCCAATAATCAATATTGAATTCTAAGACAAAGATGAAGTGATGTGTAGCTAGCAATAAGGTATCTCACCTTCTTTCCAGTCCTTCTCACAGATGTTCTTCTTGCAGCTTATTGTCATGCCTTGTACAAGGCTGAAAGAGATGATATACTAGAGGCTGTTCACTAATCGCCATCCATTGTGGCCTCCTCAACGAACCTTTTATGCACAACATTGAAGAAAGGCATTTCACTTGAGTTCCAAAGCCACTTGACGGGAATGTACCCGGGCTTTCCGAATTTGGCTCCCAATTTCTTGACGACTTTGCTTGGAATATCTTTTATAGCCATGGCTACTGCAGGATAATATCTGGAATTCTCTTACTCAACAGTAAAAACATCCTCATCATCTTCACAAAAAAAGTTCTACGACATATTCCACATACCCAATATTGAGACCGTTGAGTTTAGACGCATCGTAGGCCAGAACATATTGATTTGCAACAATAACCTGTCCAATGAGACAATATGCGCATGTGTCATGCTGAAACGTATTTTTTCAGTGTTTCATACACAATCGAATAATCGACTGAAGCTAACAAAAAACTAGTTCCCAAATGCTCCAATACAATACACAACAACAATTTCATTTCACTCACTGCGTAGTCTTCGGCGCCGATTCCTTTGACCTTCTTGAAGGCACAACCTCGATGGAAAACATTGCAGCATTTCTTGCATTCCATCTTCCGATTGTCATTCGTCTCCCAATTTGGATCTTCCTTCAATGATTCATCATCTGAATAATAATACATTTGAAGACAATACGAATATTCAACATTTCAAAAGAAAACATGATAAATGAGGATTGAGTACTAACCTTCGAATAGCACTTCACAGTCACAGCAATATTTCAATCTCATTCGTGTAATCAATTTCGGCCCAGCGGGAGAATGCTCGTGACAGATGAACGTCTTTCTCTTCTGCAAGTGAATTATCATTATATTTATAGCCCTATCAACTCGGAAATAAATACCTTGTCGGAAGAAGAAATCGTTTTGCATCCCGCGGGGAGGCACTCCAGATGAAAACTTCTGACACACTTCTCGCAATCAATCAACTCTCCTTAATATATATTTATTCATAGATAGCAAAGTCATCCTAAACAGCCATCCTTGTAAGGAACTACTGCCCTCTCGTGAACTCATTCTAGCACGATTCCTTCTCCCTCTCAATCAACTCTTCTACTCACCGAAACGAGAAGAATTCTTCTTTCTCTCCGAGTAGCAATGCCAACAGAAGTGAGCAGGGCAGATGGGACCATCGAGATTGAAGAGCAACTGCAAGAAGTACGTGAGAATCACGAGTAAAACAAGTGGTGGATAATAATTAAAACTGTCAAAACACTTCTCGTGTGTACATGACCAGACTAGAAAATAAGTGCATACCTGTGCTTGTGATGGAGAGTACTCCGAACAGATGAATTGATCAGCACAATTCTTGTGCATCCGCTGAGGACTGAATTAAATATTATCACGTGAATCATTGGCTGATTCTCACCATTTTGGAAATGAGCATCTGATGAACTGATCTTCCTCTTCATTCACAACAATCTTCTCCTCTTCTCCATTCTCCTGTTTCTCATTCACATCTTCATCGCTCTTCGTCTTCTCCTTTTCATCTTCATTTTTATCGGGCAGTGGCTCCTTCTGAATATATTAGTATCTAAAATAAATCTTTAATCAAGATAAGAAAAAATCAAGTGGGGTCTATAAAAAAGATGTGATTGGAATACCCACCTTGCATTCTTTCGTGGCCTTCTTTTCACCACAGATGAAGCAGTATTCTGTAAAAATATAACTTAAAAAATGAAATGTCCAATAATACGAGATAAAAACTTACGGAGATTTTTCTGACGAATGGGCACGCCGTAAGTGACTGCAATGATACGAATTACAAGAGCTATTCGAACAATAAATTCAGAACTTCTAAATTTGCAATTTAAACAATTTTAGCATGCTGCATGCAGAAGGAAAGATGGCTAATTCATGCCATATCGCTATATTGATCCATCATTTTCACTATTATCAATTGTCGTTCTTCTGTGAATACGCATAAAAATATTATAAAATATTACTCACGTGCGTGTATATCGAATCCTCCCCGATCCTGCTCCTCAGCTTCATCTTTCTTCTTTTTCTCGAGTCCTTCGCTTTTCTTCATCTGAAAATGACAGGTTCGCAACGATTACAACATATTACAAAGTCGGTTAAACAAATTCGCGAAGTGGGCTATATATCGATAACTCTCCCTAGCAAGAAATAACGAATAACTAACGAACTACAAATGGGCTCTTCTTTTAATGAGATTTACAGGATTTCTCGCAGTAATGGCCGCTATTAGAAAAGTGATTATACAAAAAGAAATTCACCAAAACACTATTGAACTATTGAAAGAAAGAAGTAATGCAAAAAGAAAAGAAAGAAAGAAAAAAGTTGCAAAAGGACCTACAGTACAATGGCTATGTAATATTTCTTCCTATTACGTTATGATCGTATTTTTCCGATAAGTTAAAATTATTTTAGTTATTATCAAATATTTTAAGATCGGCAATTCTCCAAAGAAGAAATGAACGAAGAAATTAGTGAACGTGCTCACAAGGAATATCTCAAATAAGTGATTTGTGTTTATCTTACTGTTCCAAATTCCCATTGAGAACAATGAAAAATGCAAAGAATGTATTTAGAACTACGATAGTTATTTATTTATTTAGCACCTTCAAAGCTAACATTATGATTTCATGCTAATTTTTTACCTGTAGTTAAAGACTATCGGGCAAATTGGGTTTATCAACACAAAATCTAAGCTATAAATGGAACAGACGGAACAACGAATCGAAAATGTATACAATAAAAAGTGAGTATGCTTCAATACAATCTTTGGTATGAAAGAGGAAGGAACGATCTCATCGTTTCATGGTGGTTGATCTCACGTAGACTCGAGGAGTTGAGTGAGGAGGGGAATTGGATTTAGGCTCTTCATTATTGGAAGAAGGAGGTTCTTCATTTGATGAAGACGAGGCTGAGGAAGGAGGAGACTTGGAGATTGATTTGGAAGGGAGAGGAGCTAAGCAACGAGAGAGATCCTCCATTGAGGAACGACGAGATCCGAGGGGTGAGCACACTGTAAATCGATCGGTTTTGGACTTTGAGCAACCATAGAGCAGAATAAACGAACGGGTTGATCTCGAGAAGAGTGTTGCTCTGGCCTCTCTCTCCACAAGGAAGATGTTACGACGAGATTCGTCCTCGCCGATTCTGAAATCGAGATCGATCATCATATTTTACTAAACTTCTCTGAAATGGAGGCAAATGTATGATTTTTCACATTATTATTTCTCCATCGTACCTATCGTATATCAATGCGTCCACTTTCAGTTCTTTCTTGAGATATTCTTGAGCTGCCTTCGTATTTATATCGTCGCCCCACACGAAAGTAACCAGATTGAACTGACGGGCGCGATCGAACGGCGTTCGGTCCTGAACGGAACGGCGATTACTGTATCCAAGTCAGTTCGTGATCGTGGTTCTTCTCCTACCGTACCTTGAGTAATTCCTCGCTATGGAAATTCACTCCCAGCAGATGGCTTCCTGCTGCGTAGTTCACTGCGAGACGAGAGCAATCCGATCTGAGAATGTGTTAGTAAGATCAATGTGAAAGAGATTGTGTAATCAAGAGGTGCTTTTTCTTCCTTCCCTCGCATACCTCACATCCTCGAATGGTTCATATCTCGCAGTCGCTCCCACGACGAGGAAGAGAACGGGGAATCGATGCTGCTTCTGAAAAGGAATATCAACACTGATTCACCGATTGTTCCAGTAGAATGAGACGGGAGGAACCTGTGAGATGAGTGTGCAGATATCGGGGTCGAAGGAAGAGAAGACAATCCGACGATCTCCCGCCTTCGAGAGTACCTGGAGAGAGATCTAAGATGGAGAGATCAAAGATCATTGGTCACTTCATTGAGGATGGCATCGCAGAATTCATTCCTCTCAAAGTATCCACCAGCACATTCGTGATTCCCGTCCTCAATAGATCATTCATTATTTCATCTTTCGAGTCTGACGAATAGTGTGACTCACCTTCATCTTCATGGGAAACTTGACTTCTATATTGAATCCGACGTGCGGGTCGACAGAATTCAACACTGATTCCAGAGGAGGAAAGGGAGAATGGTCGAGGTTCGTCTCTTCTGCAGGATTGCTGTTGATGGGCAGAACAATTGGTAAGAGGGAGGCAAGGACATGGACGATACAGAAGCGAAAGAAGTAATCATTTCTCACCCGCATCGGGAGTCACTTTCAGCATCCGAGGACTCGTCGCGACCGGCGAATTCGAGATTGACGCTGCTGAAAAATGTGGAAATTACACATGAAAACTAGGACAATTTGGGTTTCACAAACTTCTATAATTCTAGATTGGAAACAAACCAGCGACAGCAGCATTGAGTAGTTGGACGGCCGAAGTGTGCTCGAAGTGAAGACGATGCAGTTGGGACAATTTCAGGTCCTGAGATGAGCAAGATGAGGAATTAGAACGTTTCGTTCTGAGAATCGAACAGACCTTGATAGCAATCTCATGGAATTTCTCCCTCGTGTCAGTCACCGATCCATGCCTCGCCGCCACTTCGATCACTACGTGGAAATCGTGGAAGACAACCACCTTCTTGTCCTGAAATTCAATTCATTCTCTTCCCATTCTTTGATCCCTCCCTCACCTTCGTTAGATGCACATCGAATTCGACCATATCAGCGCCCTTTCTTCCCGCTTCTTGCAGTGAATGGAGAGTATTCTCACGAGAGGTCGCCGCTCTGACAAGAACCTCGTCCATTTATTCATCGAGAACGAAACGTACTTGGTATACGACGATCCGCATCCTCTATGACCAATCTCAAGTGTCCTTCTCTGCTTCCAATGACGAGCGTACGAGTACTGAAAAGGGAGTTGCGTCATCACTACTCAATACCACCCCTCATCTTCCCTTGATCCCTCACCTTTGCCATATCTCTCGCCATGTGATCCTTCGTCTTGAGTGGACAAGCAAGCATGAAATCCACTGGAATCAATCGATAATCGCGGAAATGGAAAGGAACAAATCACCGTTGATCTGTCCAATCGGTCGTTGACTCTGCAGATTGATGATGGGAAGTGTGCATTTGCCGTATCTGAGGACTGATCTTTGATCTCTCTAGCGATACACCACTCCTACGTGTCATGGAGAGTGGAGGCAAGAGCATAAGCAATGCCCAATCGTTGAGATTTCTCTTGCTCTGATCCCGCAGAGAAGAGCTCGATGCGAAATCCCTGATCAAATCATTATTTTGAATCCTTGTTCGAAATGAACTCACGAGATTCTCGACATTAACAGTCCTCGTTCTGAATACGAGATAATCGATCGAATTACGAAATATCGATCCATTCTCGTACTGCTCGCCGAAGAGAGGATCTTCTCGCGTGAGCACCTGCAAGGAGTACGGTAGAGAGACCAATCGATAATTCTCTCTTTCTCTCCAACTCACCGACAATTCAGTGCTGGAGAAGGAGGGATACTCGGGTAGATCACTGGATGGGGGAGGATCGTCGTTGTGCTGAAAGGGATCAAATTTGGTTCAAATAATCAATTGTAGGAATACACCAGACACCAGCACGACGACAATTTGAAATCTACACTAATGCATGACGCACGACACCAGTGAGTGCACCCACACTATTGCCGTACACAGACGACTCGCGCCAGAGACCACCCGCCCTCCTACTGTAGTATCTCTCCTCGTAGGAATACGCCTGTGATAGAGGCCACTGTAGACTACTGTGGAATCGAGTGAGGGAAACTCAGGAATCGAACATAAAAGTACAGAAAACGTAAGAAGTCTCACCTCTCTGAATCTGATGTCGAATGGCACCACTTTGAGACGATATTGGAGAGATTCCTCCTGAGCAATTAAAAATAAAATATCATATTCGAAGAGGGAAACGTACTTTGCTGTTGAAGAATTTGAGTGCCTTCCCATGTATTCGAATGAAGAAAGCAGCCTCCTCATCGTGCATCAACCAACCATCGTTGATCACTGTACGACCATCTGGAAAAGAGACGATGATGGAGATAATGGAGGAATTTATTCGTTTACTACAGGACATTATCAAGTAGAATTCAATACGATTGTAGCATACGAGAAAAACAGATGGAATCTTCCTGACCAATTGCTCCGAATGTGTCCTCTGCCTCTCTCGCAGCCTTTCCATTCTTGTGAGCGAGTAGATTGGGATGGATGGATCGAGGATGGGCGGAGCACTCCCATCGATGGATCGAGAGAGTCGAATGGGAGGGTCCTGAGGGGAACACGGACCGTACGATACTGTAGAATCACCATGAGGGATGGAGGGAATGGAAAGAAGGAGTCGAACCTTGTGTGGCAGCTTCGAGATAGTATCCGATGAAGTACCGATACTGTAGGAGGGGAAGAGAAGCAGGCACTATGAGGGAACACTTCCATAGGTTCCTGATACGACAGTATTGACTGCTACCGTAATCCTTCCGATACCGTACCTGTCAGTTCCCGATCTCTCCATAATCTTCGCCTCCTTGGGCACCCATCTCCCCAATTCATCGCTCGATCCAACCACGAAGGCCCTTTCCCATGGACGAAGGAGTGGAGTACGAACAGAAAGAGTAACCTGGAGAAGGATACGGTAGATCGGATCGATAACTGACTTGAATAGTCTACCGTACCTCAACTGTCTCCGAAGAGGCCATGGCGGCCGTCGCTCAGAGATCAAAGATCACGCTCGAGGGAGGGACACTGCAGAGGAGAGAATCAGAATGGAGGAGCAAAGTACGGAGAGAAAGAGAATGAATGAAGGAATGAGGAGAGATAAGATAAGAGATAAATCGAGAGAAGCAACGAACATCGATCAAATTGAGAGAGGAAGAGGAGAATCCAACCGAAAAGAAAGCAATGGAAGGGGAAGAAGGAATGGGCGAACAAAGGGATTGAGAGGATAATGACCAAGAAGGAGGGAAATTTCACACACGAGGGACAATTCCTAGAGGGGGAAACCGGTAGACAACGTGATCAAAGGTGAGTGTGATAAGAGAGAACACGAGTGCCAAAGGGAGTCGCGTGGAAAGGGCGAGTGGGGGAATACCATCGAGAGGACGAGATACGGGATTAATCATTCACTTCATCTGACCACGAGAGAGTGCACAGAAATAAAAAATCGTTTCTCGAATTCTCCCGCTATTTCAGCGAACGACACTAAAGAACGTCAGCAGCAAGAAGAAAATGTGACTAGAAAGCCGTCTCAAAGTTGCCCGAATATCTCCCTTTCAAACTCTTCCTTGTCAAAGAAAAGGATGGAGACAAGGGAGAAACGTGCGGGCGATTAAGAGAGGAAGGAAGAGGGGAGAGGAGGGTGAAGTGATGTTGGAGAGAGAGAGGATGGGACAGCTGTGAGAGTGCAGTCGGGTGCGATGGGATGAATGGCAGGAAGAGGAGGGTCGAAGATACTCTTCCTAGCCACGAAAAGACGAGTGTGAGGATGGGAACGGCTGATTCGGTTCTTGTTGAACCTACTACAGAGAATATCTGGAGATTCGGTATTTCTCACAGGCTCTTTCATTTTTGTTTGTACACAGAGTGGAGATCTGGAATTGGATGAGAAGGGGAATTAGCGCGAGAAAGAAGACGCACGTAGAAAGTACTCGAGACAAGCGATATCCAGACAGAGAGAAATCTGCTCTGTTATTGTTGTCCAGTGAGGAGAGGACGAAATTCGCGAGGGGTTTTCTTCGTGGAATCGATGGACTGAGAAAGGGAAGAAGAAGGAAGAAGGGAAGGAGATAAGGTTCTCGGAGGGAGAAGGAAAGTTGCGAGACCGAGACATTGAAATAATAGTGGTGTGGGAGGAACAATAGAGAGAAAAGAAGAGAAGAGTGGTCAGAGAATCCAATCGTAGTTGAGAGAGACGTCGAGAGAGAGAAAAAGACAGCTTGTGAGAAATGAAAGGAGAGAGAGGTAGGTCACGAAATGGAGAGAGGGGAACTTCTCAATGACACTCCTTCTCTATCTAGAACGAGACTCTAGTTCATAGATCTGTTCATACCACATGGTCAGAACTTCTTCGGACTGGGGAAGAAAGCGAGGGACTGGCCATGTGACTTCCTTCTCCTTCGTAAACCAATGACATCAGTCTAGGTTCGCTTGGATATAACTCACGAGAGTCGACCACTCATCAATCTCCTTCTCTCCTCTCACTCACAACAAAGCAATTACGATCAATTATTGAAATGGTACTGTAACCTGGTCAAATGGGAATACGATGGACATATTGTAGCGAACGATGAGATTTATGCACAATACCGTATGCCTAGAGTACAGTAGTAGATAAATTAACGATGTGTGATATCGATCCAATCGAATCACTGGTGAGAGGTAAATAATACAAACGAGCGAATTTACAAACCAGATGAAAATTTGTTCAAATGACAGTTAATAAATCTGAGTTATCACAATACTCTATTTCGATCCTCTTATTTACATTGATAAAACTATGCACGGAATCTATTACTATACATGATTCTGCGTCAAAATCCACAACCGATGCTATCATAGGAGAGGAAGTGAAAAAGGGAATATCGAATACCTCACTACTGTCTTCTCACCACAATAGTGTTCGCTGTGACGTCATAGAGTGCTCGATTATAGTTGAATACGTAGACGATTGAAGAGAGAGGGATGAGTGAATTCACGAGTACATTCTTGAAGAGGGATCGTTGCAGGGAACTGAAAAAGAGAATTGTACAAAATATTTTTAAATAAATTATATCAATCACTTGTCATAATTTGCAAAGAGCATAGAAGATATTCATATCAAAAATAATAAACACTAAACTAACCTTCCGAACGGTACTCTCAATAGCCCCGATACATGCACTTGGCGTTGATTCCCCACTACAGGGAAGACTTGATGGCACGATATTACCTGAGAAGGTCACCATTCGTTTGACAATAGCTAATAAAAAAAACTTTTTTAATTAGCAGAATTTAGTAAGAAGCGTACCGTGAGTCCCATGAGATTCTTTCCGGGAGTTTGTCCAGGAGGAAGTCCACCGAAGCCATATGAGATGAGATACGCCTGAAGGACGAAAGAAGTAAGACAATAGAGCACATCGATCAATCACAGGTTCTTATTTTTCTCTCAACATCATTGATGCAATATCGAGATTTCTTCAATCGTTTTATTTTTCCATTTCTAAAAATTAACATGGCGATTTGACTCGTCAATACCTTGATTAAATATTTTTAAATTACTCTCTATGAACGCACTGAAAGGTCAATACCTCGAGTAAACTGCAAAGAATCTTGCCGACGACTTCAAGGGGAAACAATTCGTGAGTGATGTCAATGAGTGTCTGAAGGTCAGCGTGGTCGTTGATTAGTCTCTCGTATCGAGACAAGTCACTGCAAAGACTACGATCATCGTCTAGTCAGTTACGATATGATCGACAACGTAAACTTCTTTCGGAAAATATACTCACAGGATATCAAACTCGATGAGAAGATAGACAAAGACGATTTTGATGGCGAAAGTGAATACGCAGTCTATCAACTCAGCCAGAATTCGACGAGCGAATGATGGAATCTGCAATGAACCTATTTACAACATTTGTGGACCGCGAGTGTGGTCAATATTAGAAATTTGGAAGGTCGTAGGTTGCAACGATCCAAAAAAAAGTGAATCATAGAGCTGTCCGCCATTAGAATACAAACTAAGTGATATCGGGTCGGTTAGACCCTAGAATCGATTTTGTCTTGGTGTTCAAAAAAGATCGTGACCAGGGTGTTGGATTTATTTATTTTAAAATTAATAGTAATCGAATAGACGTTGGTCATACCGTATAAGTGGATGTTCCCACTCTGACTCCTGCTGCAGTCACAGTCACTGCTGGTTGTGGAGCTGGCTGAGGGGCACCTCCCCCAGTCATCATCGATGGAGCACCAGAGACCATCTGAATATGAGTCATACATTATTAATTTGAGACTATGTGTTTATTTATAACTGATATTTCACCATAAATCATACCTGGCCAAGGGAGCTCCTTGGAATTTTTTCGTCCCAACAACACGGGTCTCCGGGACAGAAATTTGCTTCAGTTGTACGGGTCACCCCCTATTTTAGGGTATTTTCAATGATTTTGTCACAATACTAACGGGTCACCTCTGACTTTTTTTTGAAAAATGTCATAAACAGAACGGGTATCCGCCACCTTGAAGTTCCTCAAGGAAAACGGCGGACAGCTATGCCATAAATCATGACTGTATGTTAAGAATGTACTTAAATCAGCGATTTGTTACCACCCTAGCTTCTAGAAGAGGGAATTAAACAATGCCCGAAGAAAGGATGAAGTACCTGTGCAGCCATCATGTGGTGGAAGGCGTACCACGCGTGAGTGTCGGCCATCCACTTCCTCCACGCATCGGCATACGCATGTGCCGAGCCATACTCGTGTTTCTCCCTCTTCAGGGGCTCCATCAGGGACCTAGAAGACAAACTTTAGTCGATAACTATGGAGAAAACACGCAAAACGACGACTTTGCGAGGTAAAGATAATATATTGACGAGGTAACAGTAGAGAAACAGATATCCCACTTCGTCGGCTCAATCGATGTCCGCGCAGCCCGTTACCATGAGCTAGAAAACGGGAATAAAACGTCAGCGAAACCAGTCGGCCATGCGCTTCGATTACCGTAACCATGTAAGAAATCTTGTGACCAATCAAGAAATGATTTTTTAAATGTGCCTTTTTTAAAACTTCTTCGGAAGAAAATGTGAGAAATGATCAGATGGGAAATAGTGTTTCCGTATCGACATTATTACAGGGAGTTGTCTTATGTAAGCATACTATTTAAGCTGGACCGATTTAAGAACTGGGCCCACTCGGTATCTACATTGGATTCACAATTTTTTTAGACGTATCAAATATGTATCCAAAAATGTATCCATCCGCCACCCAGTATAATATTTCAGAATTTTGTAAATCTCTCTTTGTGAATGAGTTGTTTCAGTGTTTTGTATCATTGTGAAAACAAATGTGTAAAAGTATTTAGAGTTCTACAGATCTCTTGAATTTTCTGACCCATGCAGCATTATCATTCATTCGGAGTCTTTATGCCCTCTGGGTATGCTTCAGTTGATCAATTAGACGATCTCGTCTAAATATAAATGTCTCAGATTAATTTTTTGCATCTGGAAGTGTGAGTTCGGATGCGCCCACTCTCAGCTGGGCTCAATCCCATAATCATTTCTTCATTTCTCTCACTGATATATGTTCTTCTCCTTCTATTTTTTATAGTATCTAGCTTCCTGCCCAAAAATCTTAAAACTTTCTCTCTCTCTATCTCTCTCTAGGAGATAATTTTAGAGTCGATGAGGAACTATCAAAGCTCTACGTCTTAAATTTTCACACTTCTAAAGCCAGATCCTTTTAACCACTCTTGTTGAAGGGCCCAAGCCGAGTTTTATAATAATGGACCAAATTGGAGCTGCGGTACACAATATCCCAGTAGTGGGGAGCGTGCTTGAATGAGCCGACTTTTCAGAAACGAGCTAGTTTGAGTGGTGTGCTCCATGCGTCTCTTTCAAAATGTCTCCTTGTTATTGTTTTTAAGACGAATAATTTATAATTAAATTATAGTACAATTATGCCCATGTGGCATCACAACCCTTTTGATTGCACTTGGAATCTAACTGAACTATGGGCCTCATTCTATCATCCGAGTTAGTCTGCGTTATCGATTTTCAGGGAACACCAATCTTGTTGTTTGTGCTTTATTTCTCAATCGAATCATCTCTTTGTTAGTCAATGAAAATATTTTAGATGTAGAATTTTATGTTGAATAATGATAAGTACTCATCATCGATTTTACCAATCAGATCGGATTATTTATATTCTTTTATTGTGATTGACTTTCTGGAGTTTTCAATTTGAATTATTTTATGAAATATATTTCAGAGTGTATGCAATCTTTCTGACGGTACCACTGAACCATGTCTGAGACTACTCCTGCCTCAGAAGAAGTTGTGAAGAATGAGGAAACGGAAGTGAAGAATGAAGAATCTGAAGTGAAGACTGAAGAATCGGAAGTGAAGAATGAAGAAACGACTGAAGAAGTGAAGAGTGAACCGAAGGAGGAACCGATGGAAACTGATGAGGGAACTGCTGAGAAGAAGGAAACCAAAGAGGAAGAAGAGGTACGTTTTTTCCTTGTGACCTTGTGGGGGATTTAGCAGTGGACAGATGGGTTGGGCATTGCAGAGGGCGCATTAATGCTAACCATTTAATTTTAAAGGAAGAAAGTGATGAAGATGCAGCCATTGCGAACGCCGGAGAGGGAAAAGTGAAGAAGGAACTGCCTCAGGTCAGTATTTTTAATCTCTCTGATCGAGATTTCACAGTAATCGCTAGTCAAACAATTTCAATTTTGCAGGTTGATCTGGGCCAATTGTACTCTGAGCCGGCCTTCTCTGTTATCTGTTCATTCTTCAACAAATTCGGGGCGATGCTGGGAGTCAAACCGTATTCTTTCTCCAAATTAGAGCAACTCTTCACGAAGTTCGATGATAATGGCAGAGGTGAGAACCGATTTGACAATAATCTCGCGATAACAAAAAAAAGGATGTTTTCAATCAATAAACAACCGATCATTTCAGTTGATCGTGAACTCGTTGAACTCAACATGACTCTTCTGAGGAGACTCCAGTACAAATCAGTGAGATGGGACTGTTGGGAGAAGTAAGTTTCATTCTTCATTTTCATTCTGCGTCAATGCTTGAATTGAGGTATCTCGGTAAATTCTGCGAGCTTCGTCCCGATCTGGAGAGTGAATATCTTCAGATGGAGAGGTTTCCATTTTGAATTTTACGATTATCACGAAATGAAGAATAAAGGAAAATCATATTTTCTTCAGATTCGGTTACACAAATCTCGCAGTCGCTTCGAAGATTGTTATTATGAAGGCCCTTTGCGAGGCTCAATTCGATTACAATGTCAAGTTCAAAGAGAATGTAAGAGATTTTTGAAAGATCTTCACTATCTTCTCATCCCACACTTGTAGATAATTCTCTCCTCGAAGTCCACTGATCTTCGTCTCTTGCCAGTGGGATCCGATTGTGAAGGACTCGCTTACTGGTCAGTTCTCGATCTCTTACGTTAGCATTAAATAAATTAATATTCCAAATAATAAAAATAATTGCAGGTACCAGCAAGATTCTGAATTGGCAGTTCGTGTGTACACTGAAGAACAAGACGATAAAAGTGGTGGAACGTGGAAATTGATTGCGAGGTTCGTTAATGATTCATCATCGTCCCCTCTATCTTGTTATCATTTCGAATCGGTTATGCAAAGTTGATCATTTTCAGCAGCTCTGACGAACTTCAAAAGTTGATCGATGATCTGAAGGCGAAAGACCTCGGTTATGTGAAGAAGGAGAAGACAGAGAAGGAAAAGAAAGAAGAAGCGAAGAAAGAAGGAGAAAAGGTGAGGATTTGACTTTGAAATATAACGGTTTAGTAACGATGTAACTAGTTATGAAGAAACTTTTGTAACTAGTCATTCTTCACTCTCCCCCTTTACTAGAGCTGTTTCGTAACTAGTTATTTACTTTCTTTATAACTAGTTACTTATTTCTTTGCGAGCAATCGCACAGCTCACGTATCTCAACAACCGGGAACGCACTATAATCCAATAATCGTACCCCACTACCGTAATCCGAGATATCGTACTTAGTTATCGTAACCAGTGGTACAGTATCTACCCTCACCATCGTATTCCAAGGTACCGTACCCCACTACCGTAATCCGATATACCGTACTTAGTTACCGTAACCAGTGGTACAGTATCTACCCTCACTATCGTATTCCGAGGTACCGTACCCTACCACCGTAACCCGAGATACCGTTCTTAGTTACCTTAACCCGTGGTACAGTATTCACCCTCACTATCGTATTCATAACGTATTACGATGAGACTGAAAGGGAAATCAATTTCTCAGTTCCCTAATCGCAAATATCTTTGATTTACGTGAGAAAAATAGAAAACTAAAGTAACTAGTTACGAAAGTCTTTCGTAACTAGTTACATTTTTCGTAACTAGTTACGAGACCGCTTTACTAACGGAAAATGACGCGGAATAAATAACTAGTTACGTTATTTTTCAAAGTCTAGTGAGGATGAGAAACATAAATTATTTAATTGACCTCAATAATCGACATTTTCGCAGGGCGACGATGATATGGTGATCACGACTAAGAGAGGCACTTTCCTCGATACTTTCCAAGATACTGATGCATTGAAGGTGGGAACTAATAGATGTTAGAGAGATGTTATAGAGTGTATCAATAAATAATCTCTGTTCAGAAAATGAAGGAAGCAATGGAAAAGAAGAAGGAACAGAGAAAGAACAAGGGAGGAGCTGGAGATAATGGTGAGAGATTATTTTGATAACATTGCTTATTGTTATCACCCTATCATGGTCATCTGAAAATGTTAAGATGCTCCCGCGCCTAAGAAGGCTAATGTTGAAGAACCCGAAGAGGTGGAGGAAGAGAAGGAAGAGAAGGAAGAGAAGAAAGAAATCGAAGTGAAGAAGGTGATCTTATTTGAAAGATAATTGAAAGCAAATGAGTCTGGGAATTCTGAAATAAATAGCTGTCATTTTCAGCCCGAGGAAGACGAGGATTCGAACGATGTTCCGGATGATCTGAAACAGTTCATGGATCGTCGAATCCTCCCAAGGAGAAGTGCACGAGCATCGGCCATCAATAGTATCAGGTAGAGAAACCGGTCGATTGCCATTGGAATGCTCAGTCATTATTTTTATGACTATTGAAATGCCATGAGAAAATAAAAACATATTCCTTTCAGATCCTTCGTGACAACTCCCCAGAAGAGAAAGCCAGTTGAGAAGAAGGATGTGAAGGAGAAACCGAAGAAGAAGGAAGAAAAGGTATGGCCCATAAATTGTAGAAAAGAAAATTATGGGATTGATCTATCGTAGCGAAGTGCCATAAATCAATCAAATGTACTCGTTCTGACTGGGTGTAATGTGCGTTTTTTATACAATCAGTAGCATTTTGTAGGAAGAATCGTCTGAATCGGAGGAAGAATCAGGAGAAGATGAAGAGGAAGAAGATGAGGAAGAGGAGGAGGAGGAAGAGGGAGAGGAGAGTGGAGATGAATTCGTTCCCAGTTCTGAAAGGAAGAAGAAGAGGTGAGAGGATTGAGTAGGAATGGAAGGGAATGTGGAGAATGAAGTATGACTATTTCTGGGAAATTGTTGTAAATCAGTCATCTTTTTAGTGGAAAGCGACGTCGTCGCAACCCCGAAGATGGAAGTGAACCAAAGAAAAGAAGAAAGAAGAAGAAGAGAAAGATCGATTTCGATGATATGGAAGAGGAAGATGAAGTAAGAAACCACTTTATTTCTTCAGTTTTTATTGATGATTCTTCAAGGTTTACTTAGGATAAAATCCCCTTTCCATCTCAATCAGACTCGTAAAGTCCCTTCTCATTTCAGGAAGGGGAAGAAGTAATCCAAAAGGAGAGGAAGAAGGCTAATGAGGACTCGAGATGTAAGAAGTGCAAGAAGAGCGATCACTGGGAAGTGGTGAGGAGTGCACTTTACTAATTGGAAGGACGGGGATGACATTACGAATATCCAATCGATAATTTTCCAGCTTCTCCTCTGCGATGAGTGCGATGATGCATGGCACACGTGGTGTCTCACCCCGCAGTTGTGGTACGGTATCCATTGATTGGTTACGGTAGAGTACGGTAGATCATTCCCCTGATTCAGGTACGTCCCAGACGACGATTGGTTCTGTCCCAAGTGCACCCACGGAATGCTCATCGAGGTTCGTTTCTTATTTCGAATCTTATTTTTTTGGGATTCATGATTTTGTTTTGTAAATAGCTCCTCCTCATTCAGAAATTGTGTCGAGTGATGGATGCTCTGAAGGCAATGATGAAAGTGAAGGAAGTGGAGGATAAAAAGTGAGTTACACGAAGATTCGGGAAACGAGAATGGGGCGAGTTCAGGAATATCGTGAGAATGATGATAAAAGGTCATGTGGAAAGGGAGGGAACTAGAGAGGGAGAGATAAGGAGGAATGACCATGTGTTTCAACGGAAATTAGCTTTATTTGTTCGCGTTGATTCATTTCTCTCTCGTTTCTTCCCTCTCTCCCACTCCCGTGATTCAGTAGAGACACTCTCCACTCTGAGTAGGCAGGTCATCTATCTTCCCTCCTTTCCTCCTTCTCATCTCTACCATCCCTCCTTCCATTCATCTTTCTTCTCTTCTAGCACTATTTCAACAGACTGATCGACTGCTCTCTTCATTCCACACACTCTCTCATCACAACGTTGCCATTTCACGCGGTCTCTAATGGGTTCTGATGCTCTCTTCTCTCTTCATCCACCCTACTCTTTCTCCTCCCTCTACCCCTCTGCACTCTCCTTCAATCAGTGTTTCCCTCCTCTTCTTCTCTTCCCGCCACTCTTCTCTCTCCTCAACAGAACAACAACATCCCTCTTCGTTTTTATGTCTTTCCGTCCTCTTTCTGCATCGATGAACGACAGTTTCACACTTTTGATCTACCATTTCACATTTCTATCTAGATCCTCCTTCCATCGTATCAAATTGTCACTGCAAAATGAATAGTGTTCTCTCTGAATGATGTCCATTCACCTCTTTTCCCAGATGGAATCATTCATCTGTTTATAGTTCTCCTTCTCCTTTTAGTGTTGATTCATCCCTCGTCTCGTGCTATTCCATCTCCTTCTTCCTTCTCTCTCCCCTCTCTGCCCTTCTTATCTCAACTATCGAGTAACTTCACCATTTTGCTGTCCTCTTCGCTGTTTTGCGCGCCAATTTCTGCAACGAATAGCTAAATATAGCCAATGGGCGATCAATCGGATACGGTAGTGCCATTGGAGAGTACGGTAGCGAGTGGAGAGGATACGGTAGAGAAGAATGGGGAGGAAGTGGTGAATGCAGAGGAGGCAAGGTAATGGGAAAAGGAGGGAACTGGTGAAATTTGAATGGGTGAAAATGGAGATTGAAACGTATTCGTTGCAGGAAGAAAGCAGCGGCCGATCGTCTTCGTCGAGAGATGGCCTATATCGGAGTCTCACTCAACAATATCATTCCCGTCACGGTTAGTTTGGATGAAAATAGAGGAAATAAGTCTGAATCTTGGTAGAAACTGAATGAATTGCAGAGTGCCGCCGTCGCCGAGTCCTCGTCCTCAGAAGAAGACGATGGACAGAGGAAATGCAAGAGGAAGGCCGTCAAGTGAGTCGAATAGTTCAGCTATTAGGGAAGAATATATATTATGTCTGAATGGAGTAAATAATTATTCGATTGCAGACGTCTCAACCCCGAGCGGTACTACCGCGAGAGACAGCCTCTGGTTACGATTGCAGAGGGAAGATCGAGAAGGAGAGTCACCAAAGTGGACTACAACTTCAGCCATTACGATGAAATGCTCAAGGTAATTGTTGAATAAAATTTTGTTCATAAATTGAAATTGAAATATGAGTTAATGCACAATAATTCGCATTCTTTTCAGGAAGCAATGGAAATCGAAGAGGGAGAACCTCGAGTGAATCGAGCTGAATTGGCGGATACTCGACCACAGGGAGGAGCTGGAAGAGGTGAGGGAAAAGAATTTAGAGATTCGTGATACCCCTTCTTTTCATTTGATGAATCTTCATCACTTTTGAGGAGTCTAAATAATTGTTTTTCCAGGCAAAGACATGAAGAACATCTACGAAGCAGAGGAGAAGAGAAGAGCGAGTGCTGATGAAGGAGAGGAAGGAGAAGAAGGAAAGGAAGGAGAAGAGGAAGGAGAGGAAGGAGAGGAGGGAACCTCAAGGTAGACTCGGAAAATCGATTAAAGTACAGTATCTTACCTTTTCCCTTCAGGAATCTCGCTCGTCCTGCTCTCTCTGCTGCAGCGAAGAAGAAGCATAAGAGAAAGTGAGTTGAGAAATTTTTTTAGGGTTTCGAAAGTTTTGAAACTGTTTTTTTTTTCAGGCTGAATGATCTGAACAGTGACGAAGAAGAGGAAAGCGAGCAGAGTGAATACGAAGAGAAGTTAGTTGAGATTACTTTTTGATATCAATCTGCACATTTTCATTATCTTTTTGAGCTGAAAATTTGTTTTCCAATGAAATCAAAAATCAATATTTGCAGAGACGCAGAAGAAGAGGAGGCTGCAGCAGATCCTGCCTCGGGCAGTGATTACATGCCATCGGATGAAGAGAGAGGAGCGAGGTACGGTGGGGGAGGGGTACGGTAGTGTGATCAATAACTAATTGTTCTAATTCAGAAGACGTCGCGCTGTTTCTGATGAGGACTTCATCGATGATTCGGATGAAGATTGGGGTGAGGAATGAAGGCTTATTTCCTTATTGACGAATGAAAGTGCACTTAAAAGTTATGATCGTATTGAATTGCAGGAGGAAGCAAGAAGAAGAGAAAGGCGGAGAAGAAACCTGTGAGGAGAGGAAGGAGAAAGTGGTGAGTGCGAATTGTATTAGACTGATCCGTGATGAATGGGTTTCATTGTCGTTCTCTTTTTGATTTATGATGGGATGAGATTGATGAGTTTCTCAGGGATTCGGATGACGACACAGCGAGTGAGAATTCGGATTCTGATTGTTCGTGGAAGAAAGGAAGCAAGAAGAAGAAGAAGGCGAATGCACCCAAGAGAGGAAGGTTAGAGGACCTTTCCCTTCAATGAAACTGTCGTGTGTCTATGGTTTCAACAATAAAAACATTCTAGATGGGATCCTAAATCGAGCAGTGAAGAGGAGGAGGAGGAAGAGGAAGAGATGGAGAGCAAGCAGACTGCCAGTGGACGGTTAGTTAATTTTCGAATATTCTCTGTACCAAATAGGGAAGTTGGGCGATTAGTGTATCAAGAGAGCGAGTGAATGTAAGACTAGTTCAACAGATTAATAAATGGAAAACCTTCAGTCCCCTCCGTCGTGCAGTTGTGAAAGCAGAGAAGAAGAAGGTCGTGATTAGTGATGAAGAGGAAGAAGAAGAGGAGGAGGAGAAGGAGGAGGAGGAAGGACAGGAAGGAGAGAAGGAAGAAGTGGGAGGAGAAGAGGGAGAGAAGAAGGAGAAGGTTGAAGGAGAAGAGGTCCGTTGAATTTAACTCATTCTTATAAGATAACATCAGGTAAATAAATAAAATAAATCAGTGTTAATTTCAGGCTGAAGGATCAGCTGCTCGTCCCTCCACTGCTCGTCATCCTCTCTCGAAGAAGGGAAGGATAAAGAAGAAGAATGAGTGAGTGAAGGGATACGGTTGATTAGAGCTATTGATTGATAACTGATAGAGTAAAATCGATTTCAGAGAGGAAGAGTTCAAGCTGGATGAGAGTGAAGAGGGAGAGGAGGCTGATGAGGTACGGTAGTTTTATTGATTATTTTGAGAGCCATAAAAATATTTGATGATGAAAATGTACTTCTTGTAGGATGAGGAAGAAGAGGAAGAAGTTGGAGATGAATCTGAAGAGAAGGAAGAAGAAGAAGAAGAGGAAGAGGAGGAGAATGAGGATGAAGAGGATGTTGAAGATGAGGATGAAGATTATGGTTAGTTTTAACGCCATCAACTTTTTATAACTAAAAGTAGAAATATCAAAAAGTTTTCTAATGCAATTGAATTGCAGAAGAAAGGGAAGCTCGACTGAAGAAGAAGGCTGACGAAGAGAAGAAAGAGAAAGAGAAAGCAAAGAAGGAAGAAAAGGCAAAGACGAAAGTTGAAGAGAAGAAGAAAACTCCCGAGAAGAAGAAAGAAGTGCCTAAGGTGAGAGAAGAGTGAAGGGTAGATGAATTGATTTATTTGATTGCATTCTTAGATTTTTTGAAATTTCATATTGGGTGTTGTAGAGTTGTCATTTTCCCATTTCAGAAGGAATCGTCAGCCACTCCCTCTAAACGTCCCTCGGCAGTCGCCACTCCTCCTGTAAAGGCGAAGACTGAAGAGAAGCCAGTTGTCACCAAGAAAACGTGAGATATTCTTGCGAGTTTTGTTCTCAAATCAACCAATCTCCTTTCAGTGCCCCGCCAGCCCCCGTCCCTCCCAAGGCAACTCCTGCTCCTCCACCTCCTCCTTCCAAACCAGTCGCTGCTCCTCTCCTCAACCCCTATGCAGCAGTCTCCTCTGCATCCTCAGTCCCTCCTCCTCGTTCCATGGCCGGCCCTCCCCATTCTGCGGTCCCCAATCCATACGGAGCCTACGCTCCACCCGTCTCGGGAGCCCCACCTCCTGGTGAGTACTGTAGCAGGGGATGATATTGATTGAGTGGGAACGGAGATTGATAAGTTGATTACAGGTTACTACGGTGCTCCTCCACCCCATGGGTACTACCCTCCTCCTCCTCCAGGGGGAGTCCATCCTCAAGGATGGGGAGTTCCCCCTCCTATGATGCATATGATGAATCCCTACGCTCCTCCTCCTCCTCCTCCTCATCCCTCACAACAGCCACCACAGAGACCACAGTGAGTTCATTCGTCATTCATTGGATCGATAGATCAAAGAGTTATAATAATGGCGATATCCTTGCAGAGAGGACTCTGGACTGGGAGGAGCGCTCGCAAGTGCGATGGATTATCAGAGATTGTAAGCAATCATCGATACTCCCTGACTACGGTACCCTCCGGATCTTACTGTACTACCCTATTTATGTGTTGTCCCTCATCCGAGTTTTAAATACAATCGATATCCCATCTATGATCGTTTCACTTGATCTCCATTCCTTGTCTTGATCTTTTTCAATAGCATATGAACGTTTTCTGCCCCCGTTTGTATCTATTTTAGTTTGTAACTTATGTCATAATGTAACGTCAAATGTGAATTGGTTTTGAATTAGTTGATATCCACTATGAGTCTTCATCATTCTGAGATGGTAAATGGTTCTTCATTCTCTCACCATATTTCTCACTAATATTAATTGGGTTGTCCCACTCTTTGAGAATGTAATGAAATAAATAAAAACGTTTCGGAGTTTCGAACAAATGAAGAATTTTTGCACGCATTAAACAGTTGATAAATAAGTGGAAAGAAGAAGAAGTAACATTCAAATTGAACTATTTTCCATTCCTATCCGTAAGAAATGATGCAATATCGTTAGCACTGATACGAGTGATTCAACCGCCAAGTTGCATCCTCCTCAACACCTTTTCATGCCGTTTCTTCCTTTTGTTCGCACAGCGATGTCTAAGAGGCGTGAAGGTATAAAATGGTCTCTAAATGTTGAGGACACCACAATTTCTACTCCATTTGGCCAGTATTTTCCACTTCTCCTCTCCATACTCACCTCATCTGATTTTCTAGAATGGGTGTCCGTTTCCTTCTTCTCGTCTCTCTTCTCTTCACTCTTTCTCATGCTCACGTTGACGAATTTGAACAGAAAGATGTGGATGAAGGTGAGAATTGAGAGCGGTTCCTCTGAAATTCATCTCTCATCAGCTATTCGTTTCGCTCTCTTTGGTCTTCGATCAGCCCATCCGTCTTTCTTCGATTCTCAAGAAGAATTCGAATCGATTACAAAGGAGAGTATCGATATGATCTCTGAGATACGTAGTTCCGGAATTAATATTGCCGAAGTTGATGTTAGTTCATTATTATGCAGGTTATGCTAGACGAAGATATTTCAGCTATCGAAGTATCCAATTATCACGAAGAAAATAGACCAAGGATTTGACTCTCTCAAGGATGTCATTACACGTGAAGACTTGGAAGAACTCGCATTCTTGAAGGTCCGATTCGATGGTTTATTTGACTAATGACGACCCTTCAGACTGCCTTCAAGGATGTCAAGACAATGGAGGACTTCTACAGAGAAATAAGTCTTTTTCAGACATTCTTTATTCATCGTAAAATCATGAGATAATATTTTTTTTTCAGTATGATGTCGCTCGTTCGAAATTCTTGAAACTCCCGTTGGCAGCTCGACTCATCCACAAGTATCCTCTGCTCATCACTCTCGACAGAGCCATTGAATATCTCCGTGGAATGAAAAAAACGAAAGCATCAAGGAAAACAAGATCTGCCAGATTTCTTCTTTGAATCAAATTCATTGTTGAGAGTAATGTAACAGAATAAATATTTACATAGCAATCTCCATCTGAATTAGGGGGTTTTTTAGGGAATGAAGAACCAATTCAACGCCAAGGCAATCAAATATAGTCAGTTCCCAATTGCCATCCATCGTGTAGTCTGTCTTCTCTGCAGATACTGTAGCCTATGGGGCTATTCTCTTTTTTTCTACCAGATGTTTTATCGCTTGCTCCATCGATTTCGCATTAGGAATCAATAACATTTCTATCCGTTTCTTATTTCTTTCCTTTTCAGTGGGAGAACAAGAGAGAAGATGGATGCGAATGAAGTGGAAAGGTATGTCTATCGGTGTAGATATTGCTAGTGACTGAAAGAAGTCTCTCGTATCTAATGTTTCCTCAATCAGTTAAATTATTGAATATCATTTCAGTCTAAAGAGGAAAGTGCAGCTTCTCGAATCGGAGAATCAGCGATTGAGAAGAGTGAGAGAAACCCCTCCCTACTATTCCGATCTCCCTCATCTCAGAAAGTTCGTGCCGAAGACAAAGCCATCGTCTTCGAGGGTGAAGTGGGCCTTCAACTCCAGCCATCGATCTCATCGGCAATGGCTGCTCTTCCTCCTTCACTCGCTGCACTCTACCCTATACCGGGACCTCTCTTGCCACCACCACCAACGCCGCCCAAATCACTCAGCCATCCAGGATTCCTTTCTGTGCTCGAGGGATCGAGCACTCCGCTCTCGGTATGGTTTAGAATGGTCCGGTTGATAAGAAGGGTGAAAAGGGGATGAATCCTTATCATTGTTCATGGCGAATAGGCGAAATGTAGATACGGATTCTTCTGAATGTCTACCCTGACAGAGTCTGAAAAGTACTAATACCAATAAAATGGTGAATGATAATTGTATTGCAGTTCGCTGGTGGAATGGAAGTGATCGTTCATGCTCGACATGAGAACGACACTCGTAAATCAGATCCCTCCCAACCTTCCTCTTCCTCACTCACCTACAATTCCCATGGACATTTCACACGATCGGATCAAAAGGAACTTTTCATGTCAGTTTACGCTTTCTTCGTGAGAAAATAACTGATAGAAGAAAAGATTGGTATTCCAGTTGGTGTGAAGTGAAGTCGAATGAAGAATGTGATGCCATCGTAATCGTCAAACCAGCGGCGGCCCTTAATGCTGGATCACCATTCTGTTAGTTTCCTACCATACGTACGACAGTGAATTGAACAACGAATATTTGTATTGTTGTATCGTAGAGTTGCCCCTACTCACAAGACCGTGTGGTCGCCCCAGTGATCGTGTGTAGTCTGATCACTCGGGTCTCTCTCACTTGGCCGCATCTCTCTCTCTAGTCTGATCAGAGAGCGCGCGCGTGTTGTTGTTCAACTAGGTTCCCTCTCCCTCTCCCTTCCCTTCCCTAGTCAGTCTAGCTCTTGCTTTGC
>LS585879.1:125424-138305 GCA_900490775.1 Pristionchus maxplancki
ATAATATGGGTATGGACTCCAACTTTGTTAATCCGCAATAAAATTTTAATTCGAGCACATTTGAGAACACTAAAAGGTCGAAAAACATCGAAATTTCGACTTTGAAAATGGTTTTCATTTATAACTTTTCCAGTTTCAGGTCAACCGATCACAGTGTCAACATAAAAGTTGCTTATCTTTCGATTGCGCACATTTTGAGTCCAATTACAGCTTCCTAGCACATCGGGGAGACGAGATATGACAGAGCCGGAATCACGACCGGAAATTTCCTAAAAGCCGGTTCTGGGACAAATGTTCCTGATTTTTCGGAAGCTTTTCCCTAGGGGGTTCTTACAACATAGTATGACCATTTTAGGTCGATATTTTTGCAAGTTGTTCCAAGACAGCTTCAATTTCTCGCGATACCCCTCATAGATAGATAGATACAGTACTGGAAATTGACCGAGTCGTAGAGGAAATGGAATTTGGGAATGAAATAGATACTTTATTGACACCTTCTATTCTATCTATCTAGTTTACAGCGAATTAGAACAACAAATTGATTAGCATAACAAAACCTTTTCTGAAAGTTTCAAGATGATATTTACAAGTTAAAGCAGCAACAGCTTGACAACTATTTACTAAAAACCGAGTTAATTCGTTGAAATCTGAACATTGCTAGCTTCTGAATGTGACAAAAACTACTGGAACTACAGAATGACAACATGTTAGATAATGAACACTGAAAGGGAGACTCATCATTCAATCTCCGAGATTAAACTTCTTCTTGAATTCGGGAGTGAGCAAATCCATCGCTTCTTCCTTCGGAAAGTCATTGAACTCAACGATCTACAATTATAATCGTATGGTGTCTCTAATATAGCATTTCTACATGATTGAACACTAGAAATTCATTAGTAACTCACTCCCTTCAAGGGAACATAACTGATCTCGCACGCATTACGCCATGCACACTTCGTCAGCATATTCTGAGTGTATCGAAGAACAGAGAAGAGAAAGGCGAGTGCGTTCTCATCCGATCTCTTCAGAATAGGTTTGAAACTGGAGATCGGCACCCTCGTCACCTGAAAAGATCAACATTTAAAATGATGCAACAAGTAATTCCCTTCCCTCTTCAAAATGAATCCATAGTACACACATCTATAAGTTCAGATATTAGTAGCTCACTTTCTTGACGACGAGATCCTCAGTCTTCCATCCGATAACTGCACTGTGAACGTCAGCCAATTCCGATTGGAGAACCATCTTGAGAGACCTGGAAAGTTGAGAATTAAACTCACCCTGAAACAACTTAAAAGACAAATAGCTAATCTAAGAAACAAATTGAAATAAACTAACGGAAAGAAACCGAATTCTCTCGTGATCTGACGCGTCTGCAACTCAATCGAAGAATCTGCAATATGAATGGTGGAGAATCGAAAGAAGCAGATATTTGGCAAAATAATAGGAAAATAAGGACGATACCTCCATCGATTGCATCGACCTCCGCAGCACCGCAGATTCCGATTGATTGGCCCTCGAGCGAAATGTCGCATCTGATCATTTTCTGCAAAAATGATCGATCGAATATTGCAATAACTTATTAAATGCAAAATTCGATCTTAAAATAAAATAGCCAACCTTGAAGACGGCACGATTGTCGACAGGAACGTCAGTGAATGCCTCTCCCTCAAATGGACGTGTCAATATGTCCCGCATCAGCGGCAACTGACCTGAGGCTTGTCTGAAGTCATGTGCTGTTCGAACTTGAATCCACTGTAAGTGCCCATAGCATTAACTTCTTCATATCTAAAATATGCTACATGGTCCAACACACAGATTATCACCTCCAGGGGACGAATAAAACAAAAAGGAAATACGAACTTCTTCGACTTCTCACAGAGGAGGATAACATCTCCCGTCTTCACAGCAATCACAGTCCACGCATTCTGATAATGATGTTTTTTTCATCTTTCTCAGCAAACTACGGGGAGTAAAATTTAAGACTAAGATTACATGCAGGAGCAAACCTCGGGTTTGACGAATCTCGGAGGATTATGAATCATGATGGTCATGGCGATGAGTCTCATAGTTCCCCGACTACCAGCGAATTGCGCACCACAGAAAAGCTGCATAATGATCAACCCTAATTCATGAGAAATAATCGAAATATAAAATAGTCATATTGATCATTCAGACACAGATTGCAAGTATTGTATATTACAAACCTCCTTGAGATCATCTCCTTCCTGAGCACAAGCCCATTTGCAAAACGGATGAAGTCTACCCTCGTCCTTGAGTAGCTCAATCTGAAAACATCGTGAAATATAATGTAGCTACTCTTGGGAAAGGTGAACAATTACCCTGTTGATGAAAGTGTCGATGCCCTTTTTGAGATCGAAGTCCACGTTATCATTGATGTTCTCACTGATGAGATATCGAGCAGAAGAACGATCAATGATTACTTCTCGATCAACCGTCATCTGCAATACATTCTTTCAATACGTTTGTTAACAAGTAAGCGAGAACTTGAAAAAGGCAAAAAAACAAAATTACCGAGTATGCTGAGATAGCGCGAACATTGGAGAGGTGAGCATAACTACTCCCGAAGTTCCGCTTGTTCAACGTGAGTTGATACTTAAAGGGGGTTAATTAAACAAGTTTAACTGTATACTAACAAGTATTCCGTTGTAAGCCAAAATACAATCCGAAGAAGGCACGTACTGTTACCATTAAATACAATAGCTCACCATGATGAGGGAGTCTTGTGATGTGGCTATACGCACGACTCACTTAATCTGGAAGTTAGAAAGTTAATGCGCGACATATCCTGCACATTCAATTGTTCGACTACAGTGAGGCATTTTAAAATAAAATTAGATCTAGGATCTAGGAGGATCGTGATACATCTTCCCATTTGAATTTAGTAATTACATACGTACGCGCTTTCAATAAACAATAAAACGATTAAAAAATTGTAATAATTTAAAAAAATAGGACTGCCACACAGTGCCTACGGTAGTTGATCGTTATTGATCGGTGCCGTCCTTCCATTAGCTTACCGTAATTGTCAATTCTCTCTTTTTTCATTTACTTTCCGGTTTTTAAAAACAATTTGAAGTTACT
Organism: Pristionchus maxplancki; assembly: GCA_900490775.1. Taxonomy (NCBI): domain Eukaryota; kingdom Metazoa; phylum Nematoda; class Chromadorea; order Rhabditida; family Neodiplogasteridae; genus Pristionchus; species Pristionchus maxplancki. The sequence goes on from LS585879.1 coordinate 128,530, forward strand.
GTTTTGGACTGTTTTGAATAAGTAATTGAAAGAACTACAAAAAAATCAAGCGTTCAAGCGACCATTGAATTTGGGCATGTATGCGTATGTAAGAATGCGGAGTCTTGCTGCTTGATAAGAGAGATCCAAACCATGCAGAACTAGGTAGATATCTATGTGAATGTGACTGTTTACAGAGTTCGAACAACATTCAAGGAATGTGGGTTGACTTCTGAATTCCTTGTGACGAGTTACTATCGACATCCGTAACGCTGTGATTATCATGCAAGTGGCTTCCAATCAAAATCAAATAAGAAAAAAGAGATTTATCTATCTATGGTGATTGTACGGTCTTCTCAAATTTCTAATTCTTAGGCTCCTTCCTTTCTATTTTCTTCTCCTTTCCTCCTTTTCCTTCTCATTCTTCTTCGATCTCGACTTCTTCTCGAAATCGGGGATTCTCAAATGGAATAATTACTAGATGGCTCTTCTTGTCTTACACTCACTTCTTCTTTTCCTTCTTCATTCCAAGATGGCGTTGGAGTTGTTTCTTGAGATAGAATTCACTGATCTTTCCAGCTTTGTTATCGTCGTCATCGACTGTCGGTCTCTCCTGCATCATCACATCAGCTAAGAACAACGTCATACCCGTCCATCTCATTTCAGTAGCCATTCATCCATTGGCTTCACAATGAAATGGAATGATCTTCACCTCGGCGTCCTTGTTGACAACAATCGGACGCATTGCCTTTCTATAATTGGAAGACATTTGAGAAATCAAAGATCGATAAACTTGTAGAAGTGTCTCAGCATGAGAAAACCGCCAAGAATCATCCCTATATCGATTGCCCATCCAATCTGATAGGCCTGAACGAGATCAAAGACCACTTCAAAGATCACTAGTTGAGAGTCCGACATCGGATAAGACAAAACGTTAAAAAAGACAGTAAAAGAAAAGAAAGGAAGACGGATCATACCCATTCGAAGAAGGACTCAGGATTGGACCGAGGGGGATACATTGTAGAGAAGAGAATGAGAGGAAGAGAAATGAGGGAGAGAGCGAGAGACGGAGCAAACACATTTAAAGACATAAATGTCTCTAATCCCATTACCCCCCCCCCCCTTATTCAAATAGAAAAATCACACGGCTGAATACGTTCAACTTAATAATTTATTGATATTCATTAAAACTCGGGAATCTCGATGAAATGTGCTATTGAGCCGGGAAAGACAAATAATAATAAAAATTATCGGATAAATCACATACATGGGGATCTATTTAAGATGGATAAATGAAAAGTGGCATCTTCAACATTCATTACATTTTTATTATTTCTTCAATGATCTCTCCTCTCTCCTTATCAGAATGGAAGAGATTCTCCTGAAACAGGTAAAAGGATTAATCAGACATTGGCGTGGGTGTATGCATTGCATAAATGTTTTATGAAAAGAAAAATCAATCATGCTATTTTAATCAAAGGGAATAACCTATATGCTGAATCACTGTGACTTTTCGAAGTAATGGGAATCACTCACTTCGTTAGCGTACAACTCGGAGTAGAGAGTTTTCTCGTCGATTGGGAGGGATGAGAATTCGACTCCCAGATTACGCATTCGAATCGTATGAAGAGGAGCTGAGGATTGTATAGATTGATCAGATACGACTGTCTTCATACTCCACTGCCCCCCCCCTCCCATCCCTCCCTCACCTTCCAATTTCGGCTGCAACTCCTTCTCAATTTTATTCCTCAGTCGTTCCTTCGAGATCGAAGGTCGCAACTGCAAGGAAAACGCGATCTCAATCTCCCTCCATCCTCTCAACAAACCCTTCTGAGAGGGAGAATCTCTTTGGGGATGGTCCTTCCCTCCTTGGTTCTCCTTTCGTCTCTCGCATAGAGGGAAGCAGCAATCTCAGCAGAGACTGCACGGATCAGACGACTGAAAGAGAGAAAGGGAGGGGATAAGGGAGAAGGAGGAGAAATCTATAGTAGATGTATGACTGCCATTCTCACATTCTTTCATTCGTCAGACTCGCAATCTCATCTATTCCCTCCTTTTCCAAATCCATTTCTGCAAATGTTCCAATATCTTCCTTGGTGAAGAAACCCTGGAAACACGAGCAGTACAATTCTATTCATACTTTATTCTGAACCTTCTTCTCGACAATCTTCCAAATCTGATCGACTTCTCTCTCAATTCGAGGCTGGATGAACTGAAATATATGCATTCATTCACTCATTTCCCTTCTTCGATATATTCGATATTCAATGGATTCTTTGACCATTCTATGACAATCTTTCCCTAAACCCTCCGATTGGATGTGAATATCTCCCATCTCCATCCTCTGTCTCACCTCCTTCTTATTCATTGCTTGACACTGTTCGTGCAGACTAACATTGCTGCGTGCCGTGAGAGTGAGGGGAGGAGATTCTGAAGGAAAAGGAAGATGACGACGATCACTTATCAATGACAGACCCATATCATCTCTTCCTTCTCCACTCTTCTCTCCAATTAGCTGACCGATCGGAAGGGAGGAGAGAACACTCGCAACGGGCTGAAATATAGTCAGTTGGCGATCAACTCGCAATTTACAGTAAGTGAATGACTGACAGTGTTGACATCCATGAGATCGTAGATACTCTCGTCCATCTCATCTCCTTCTTCGATCGACGATCCATTCAGACTACTCTGACCCATCGAAGGACGAGAGGAGGGGAGGAGAGAGGGGCGAGAGGGAGAGGGCAGAGGAGGGAGAGACGAGAGGATGGGAGGCAAACCTACACAGCATCGATCTACAGTACTCCTCTACCGTAATGGACTCACTGCTCATTCCTCCACTGGTCGTCGGTAGTTCGACAGCTGAGAGTCGGGAGATATCACCGAAGGATGAATCATCTTGGGCGAATGAAACCTCGCGAGACAGAGAGATATTCTGAGAGAGGATCACTTGTCCATCAATCCCCCCTCCTTACTCTTACCTTGGGAGAGGTGCTTCTCCTTCCAGATCGAGGAGAGATCGGCATCACTGCTGTGAAACGACTGAAAATCACTCAATGCTCAAATGGATGGTAAACACACTAATGTCTTGATTCATCTTCCTATGAACAATCCATCTAGTATTCCCTCTACCGTACTTTCTTCTCCCTTCGGGACTCGCTGCTCCTGAGGGACTGATTGGGTGCATGGCTCGAGGAGTCGAGGGAGAGGCTGAAGTAGATCGTGATCGACGAGAAAGTGAGAATGGTTCTTACTAGGAGTGGTAACTCGCGGAGATCCGGCTCCGACGACTCTTCCATTGTGAAGGGAAGTAGAGGACGAGGACGACTTGTGGATAGTTGTTCCCTCTCGGGGAGAATCTGAATGGGGTCAGAAATTATTTGTATGATCAATAATGAATATCATATTGCTGCCTTCATCTCCTCATCTTATATCCTTGAAGGATCATTTCTTAAATATATAGACGAGTAACGAATTGAGCGAGAATTAGAACAATAATACATATCCTCCCTTCCCTCTGTCTGATCTTTTGATCTTCAACTACAAGACAATTCGTCTCGTCAATATAATTGCCTCCAATCTCTAACGAATAAACATATCGTCACAATTGGCCGAACACCAAAGCCTAGTTCTTTTCCGTTGTATCTCGCAATCGAAATCTCCGTTGGTGCGTCAGTAAATCATACCAGGGAAGGAGTCATCGAGACTCAGTCTGAATCGACTCTTCGATGGCGCGCGAGGAGTGCGGGCTGACGCGGCTGCAATGTCTACATGAGATGGGTGATTTCTGATACAGAAGGTACATACTTTCTGCAGTGGGAAGGGCGACGTCAGCGTCGAAATCGATGCTTCCAGAAGCCGACGAGAGACCGGCAGAGGAGGGGACTGAAGGAGAGATTGCATCATCACTACTCCATCCCGTCCCTTCCATTCTCACCTCGGGGAGTCTTCTCCTCGTCCTCTTCTTCCTTCCTCTCACTCGATTCTCCACTCGTCCCTCCCTTCTCCTCCTTTTCTCCACTACTCGTCGTCTTCTCAGCCGACGTTGTCGTTGAGGACGACGAACGAGAAGAAGTCGCCGTTGAGGCAGAAGAAGAGGAAGAGGCGGACGAAGGCTGTCAAAGAAAGGTTGATTATAGTTTGTAGATATTCAGCTAACCTTGTCACTCTTCTTTTCCTCCTCATCATCTAGACTGATCTGATTCAATCGATCCCTTAGAGACGCGAATTTACCTGCAATCAACTAATCGATGAAAGAACCGATGTGATAAACCCACCTCTCGGTTTGGTCTCTTCTTCCATCTTTTCCTCCTCCTTTTTCTCTTCTTCCTTCGGAATCTCCGGAATCTGAGGCTTCTGAAAAATATTATTGGTTATTTCTTACTCAATCAATTTCTCATCCTCACTTCCAATATCTCCTCGACCTTCTTCACTTCACTCTCTCGTTTCTCATCTGATGATAAGCCTGAAACAATAAAATGTATATTTTCTAGAAAATAGTCAGTTCTCGATTCCCCCTTTTCCTCTTCTACCGTACCCCAATCGAAGTCTGCACTCCGTGCACTTCCTCCGCCCACTTCCAATCCTCCTCCACTTCCATCGCCCCACGAGATCTCAATTAAATCAGTTATCGGTCGGTAATCCTTATCAACTACAGTACCTCTTGTTCCTCTTCCTTCTCCTCAACGGGGATCGATCTCTCCAGAACAGTCGTTCGATCGAGACTGCTCGCAGTTGCAGTCGTTGCTGCAGAGGCTGCAGGTTTGGGAGTCTGAAATAATTCATTGTTGATGCAGAAAAGAGAATAATATTGACCTTCTCCTCTTCATTTCTTCTGCTCTCATCTGAACTACTCTCGAATCCATCGAATGGATCAGCCATCTCCGAGACAACCGAGATCGCCTGAAACTCACCCAATTAGAACATATTTAGTTGCCTAGTAATGATGCAACTCTCACCTTCTTCAAGGAAGCAGCAGAGACATCGATAATCTTCTCCTCGTCAATATCCTCACTGCTCTCCGTACTCTCCTCGATCGATACCGTCTTCTGCACTACCGTACTCCTTCCTCCAACTACCGTAATCCCTCCTCTTCCAGTGCTGCTTCCACTGCTGTGAGTTGTCGAACTCGCGATGGGAGAGAAGAGAGCTCTGCTGGGTACAGTACTCCTCTCTATCGTATCATCCACTATCTCTTCAGGAATCGACTCCTCCTCATCCTGTACAGTAGCCACAGGCACTTGCGGTGTCTCGACGGGAACGATGGGGATGGTATCTTCAGGTACGGTAGTCTCCGGGAGGTGTACTGTATCCATAGGAGGAACGGTATCGAGAGTGAGTTCCTGTCTTCCAGTGGAAGCTGCAGTAGAGGGAAGAGATCGATCGAGTTCATCATTCCTTCCCTCTGAGAGGGGAGAGAACTGAGGAGGCTCTTCCTCTCTCTTCTCCTTCTCTTCCTCAACAGTACTCTCCTCTTTCGTCTCTTCAGCCAGAGAAATCTCCTCCAACATTTGAGACAATTCCTCCGTCGCTCGAAGAGTTTTATTGGAAGACGACGAAGAAGTGGATGACTTGGATTGAGAAGCGCTCGAGGAAGGATGGACAGGGGATGGAATGGAGGAGGGAAGGGGAAGGATATCGAGGGAATCACGGGAGACACAGGATCTGGAAGAAGGACAGGATGCCATCCTCTTCTCTCTCTTCTCACTCACCTCTTTCCACTGATATCGGTGCTCTTCTCAATTGAATTCATCGTGCTCTTCCTCTCTCCTTCTTCCTTCTCTTTCTCCTCATCGAGACTCGATAGATCGAGTGGTTCCACTCCAGGAGGAAGACCAGTGGGGGAACGGGCTGCGAAAGAAAATCAATAGAAATTTGAAAAGTGTATTTCTCATCTACACGGTTGTTCATCTCACTCACGTTGGACATTCTGTGCGATTACTCTTCCCACACTCTCCACTCCTTTGATATACTCATCGTGAGCCGCCAATTGAGCAGCCACGGACACCAGTTCACTGCAATTGTTCTGCTTTATTTTTATATTAAAGAAAAATCCAAATATTAAATTTCGAATAGCTCCATTCATAATAATCACTGACGTTTCAGTCATTCTCCTCTCACTTTCTTCCATCGCTCGTTTGATTTCATCCGCCATTCTGAAATCATAGTGTGTTTCAGTGTTGGATAATGTTCCAATAATTCACTGTTCCTCCCGTCCATTTCCCCTCTCTCACCTTCTCTTCTCCTCCAATCGTTCCTTCATTTCATTCACATCCTCCTTCCTTTCCCTTCCTCCTCTACTCACATCTGCATTCGACAATCGAGACTCGTTCCGAGATTTACCTGCAAATCACTATGGAACAATGTTGAAAAATCTTCAAACACAGAAAATTCCAATCGAAATTAGATATTGCTGACCATCTCTGCTTGCATTGATACTATTCTCGAAGTCGACCACACTTCCTCCTCTCGCTGAGGACACTCGCAGCGGTTCGTTACCTTCAATCAACATTTTGTAAAATTGAAGCTTGGAGCTATATAATTCAGCGGCTTGGATTCAGTATTATTTCTCCATCAATCAACAATCCCTCTCCCTCTCTCACCGATACTGTATCTCCTCATCGATTGCTGCAGAAGGAAGGAAGCATCGTCGATGGAGGAACGAGCAGACGAGGGAATCTCAGCGAAGGCTGAATCGATATTCTCTCCCTTGACCTACTTCCCTCCACTCACCAACAGCCCTTCTCGCTTCACTCTCCAATCTCCTCACTTCCTCTCTCTTCTCAACGTGTTTCTGTGCATTTTCTCTTGCTCGCAATGCCTTCCTCGCTCTTTCGTCCAATAGTTTGTTAGCCTCTGTCAGTCGAGAAGAATCCAGCAGACTAAATGGAGAATATAATCATTTGTAATTAGCCCGTCCGTCTCACTTCTGGTCGACTCCTCCCATTCTCATTTTCTTCTCCCATCTTCTTCTCTCTCTTCTCTCCACTTCACACTCAATCTCTTCTTCCATCCTCTCGCTTTCTTCCTTTAGCCATTGCATGAAATCACGCTGAAAGTATTCACTTGATTCGTCTCTATTCCACTTCATCTCTTACATATTTGATCTTTGGATCGATGGCCCTCATCTTTGCCTCATTCGCTTCTCTTCTGAATGCGGTCTCTTGTCTCTTCTGCTCCTCTGCGAATTCCCTCTCACTCGCTGCATCACTGCCCATCCTCCTCAAGAATATTATTACCATTAGCCATCTTATTAATCCTCACCTCTTCTCATCGTATCTCCTCTCGAATCTGGCTCTATACAATCTCTGGAGAAGATGGAGGAAGGCTCCTCTCACTGCCTTCGCTCTCTGGTCGAGCATTCCTGCAAGGCGAAAGGGAGTGACGTCATGGACGAGAGACAACTGACCCTGTACGGACTGTCGTTCCCTCAATTCAGCCGGATTGGCGAGGGCCAGAGGAATGGGACTGGGCGATCTGAATAGGAGGAACATACTCATTTCGCTTTCTCATGGCCAAATAAACAGCGATTTCTCAATTTTACAATAAAAACCAATACCTCGACATGGAAGCACGCGGGGAGGGCACTGGGATGTCGTCGCCTGCAATCTGTTCATTACTACCGTAATCTTCAATCAATGGCGATTCTCGAAGGGAATATCTCTCTATCGTACCTCTTCGATGCCAATTCCGATGACGTGATTCGTACATCTCCATTAGCTCATCACTTCCACCTGAGATTTACGATATCATTATCTTTATCGATTTATTCCTTTCCATTCATCGCACCTTCATTTAATGATCTCATCACTCACCGGCAGTCTCAATGGCGACTTGCAATCGGGGGGAGGCAATCGAAGGAGGAATCTTGTCGATGAGAGAAGGAGATCGAGGACGAGGAATGGGAACGAAGAGGGGAGAAGGACGAGAGGATCGAGGAGGAGGAACTGGGGGAGTGGGAGATAGGAGAGGAGGAGGGGGAGGAGGCGGCTGCAATGGATAAGGATCGGATCCATTCCACTAGTATCAATGTGATTCTCACCTTCTCCTTCACTGCAGTCTCCACTTTGGATGCAGTCTCATTGATCTGAAAGTGTGAGGATAGCGATAGATTGGGAGGATGGACTGAATACCTCTCTGACGACTCCCTCCAATCTCTCTGCTTCTCTCTCGTACACTTGACTTCTCTCCATTCTTCCGATATTCGCATCGAGAAGAGAGGCGAGACCGTGTACAGAGGAATGGGCGAGGGAGGATGAAGAGGGAGGATGAGAAGAGGGAGGGAGATGAGAACGAGGACGGGGAATCGGAGACTGAAATGATTATTGATAACTCGAGAGATGAGAGAATGAACTCACCATAACTCGCTGCACTCCTTCTTCTCTCACTTCATTCGCTTTCCTTTCTTCGTCTGGCAACGAACTTCGATGGTCTCGTTCAGAGGAGTGCGCCTGACAATTATTTGATCGTCATTTAATGTATGTTTTCTTCCATCAACATACCATAATTCTCCTCAATTCATCTCCTCCGACAGAGTATCTCTCTCCACTCATGGGCGCCATCGACCCGAGAATAGACGCTTCCATTCCCAATCGACGATCACCAGCCACTCCTGCAATACAAGAGATGAGACAAATCCATGTTCAAGACGGAATTTTATTTGGTATTCAGTAAAAATGAGCTCCAGGATAGTAAGCACGATTCACCATTTACAAAATCTACCAAAACCGACCTTCCAATCCCCTTGCTCTATCCCTCTGAGGGGTCGCTGCAATCCCAATGGGAGCTGCGATAGCGGATAGATTGGCCTTAGATGCCTCCAATTGGGAAGTGAGACGGGCAGCGAGAGAGGAGAGACCGTCGAGACTTCTGAGATGAAGACCGGGTGAATAGGAGGAAAGGGGAGGGGGGGGGGACTCACCTATTGAGACTATTCTCGAATACTCTCATCGATTGATTGAGAGCGCCTCTCGATCGATCGTGTGATGAATTATTCAAGAATGAATCCTAAAAGGCACAATCATTACATGCCAACTCAATCGTTCTCCTTACCTCTCCCTCTTCCCTTCTCCTTGGTTCCCCTCCTCGTCTTCCAATGGGAGTCGCATATTCTCCCAATGATCTCTCTCCTCCTCCAATCGATTCATCTCTTCTATCGGGAGCTCCTTCGAAGGAACTGCCCACACTTCGATCTGCCTCATCTGCTCCTCCTCTGAACAAATTACATTGGATTTTGGACGAGAACAATGTGACAAAACAATGGTCTTACCAGGCCCAATTGCGTGATTGTTATTTAGTTTCAGAACGATCAAAAATTACCAGAATCGAGCCAGTTTTTTTGTAAACCTCGGATCAATCGAAAAAAATACTAGGGTCTTGCCTGTATTTTTGCAACCCTCGCATCAATCGAAAAAAATACCAGGGCCGTGTCTGCATTTTTGTAAGCTTCGGATCAATCGGAAAAAATACTAGGGTCTTGCCTGTATTTTTGCAACCCTCGCATCAATCGAAAAAAATACTAGGGCGGTGCCAGCATTTTTGCTACCCTCCTATCAATCGAAAAAAAATACCAGGGCCGTGTCTGCATTTTTGTAAGCTTCGGATCAATCGGAAAAAATACTAGGGTCTTGCCTGTATTTTTGCAACCCTCGCATCAATCGAAAAAAATACTAGGGCGGTGCCAGCATTTTTGCTACCCTCGTATCAATCGGAAAAAAATACCAGGGCCGTGTCTGCATTTTTTAAGCTTCGGATCAATCGGAAAAAATACTAGGGTCTTGCCTGTATTTTTGCAACCCTCG
>LS585879.1:145026-157917 GCA_900490775.1 Pristionchus maxplancki
AACTAGAAATAGAAAATTAGGAATTGACCCACTAGAGAAGCGGCGTGAAGAAATAGATATCAAGGTAGCCAGAAATCTCCTTCGAGGTAAATATAGTATCTCAAACCGTAACCCTCACTATTTTAATATCTACTACACAAGAAATGGAGTTAATTTCAACAACCCCGGCTCACGTTTCGGATACAGGCATAACAGTTTCATTCCTCGAGCGGCAAGACTATTAGTAAAACCCGAGAATCAGACCAGTTTCATCGAGTAGTTAAATTCCCCAATATCGCATTGTCTTAAATTCTTTTACTGCACTTCTACGTCAAATACTTTACTTTGTTTTCACCGTTATTTCTCGTGAAATAGCATAAATATATATATGACGCACCCCTCTTTCCGCCGACGACGTATGTGCTTCGACGACGTGGACTCGTCGTGAAAGTGTGATCGAATTGAGACTGAAAAACCCGCCGTCTAACGCGATCTTGAAACAGTCTTCGAAACAGTCGAAAAAAGTCTTTTAACGAACCTGATCGTGGAAAGAAGCGTTATTTCTCGTAGGACTGATCGACTTTGCAGGAGAGACTCTGAAGTCAATACAATTTAGATACAGTAACCTTATTCTTACCTCGGTGCCTTCTTGACTGGACTATTCCTCCTTCGCGCTTCACTACTCACTCTTCTCGCGTGTTGCAATTCGGCCGAATACAGAACTGACGGCTACAAAGATAGATGTGCATAATGCATCAGAGTCGATCAAGGGATTACTGTAAACATGCAAGTCAGTTCATGCCGGAACCGATCCACAATCAAGAAAATAACCCTTTAGGAAAGAAGTAGCAAATGCTCATATGGAAGTGGAAATACTCACTGTGGGTTTCTCTTTGGTTCTACTCTTGACAAAAGTTTCACGAGGAGAGGAGCGGGATCGATGAGGGTTGTGAGGACTCTGCAAGGTTGTTTGTGTTTTGATGGAATTGGCAGTCGATTCACACGATGGCAATCTGCTTTGCACGAATGGTCACGTGAAAAACACTGCATGTGTTTGGTAATAAACAAAGGCGCCCACCCTATTCTCTACTGACTCTCCACTCGACGAATCTTCTCCAGTATGGAACTGTCTCTGGTGACTTTTGAGATGGCGACGAGCCGATTCCACCTTGTCCTTTATCGATTGAGTCTAGAAAAGTCTCCATCTAGTCTTGTACTAAGCCAGGAAGATTCTCCCGCAGAAACAGAACTGATCAAAAAATGAAACCGAACCCTTCCCATGAAGTTCACCATGAAAATGATTATATTTTGATGAGACAAAGGTGACTCACATTGCTTCTAACTCGAGCATTGTTCTCCGTAGCAGAACTCATCGTTGACATCAGATGGGCTGCGTTTTTCGATGGCGAAGAAGCATTCTTGTTCGTGTTTCTTCTCATCGTGGAAGAGCAAACGACTAACTGATGGTGACGATCCGCCTAGTGGATATGCAGCATCCGGGCACCAAAAAGAGCAAAAATATCAATCGATAAACAAGAAAACTCGATAATAAAGCAGTTGCCAAAGTAACCATTTGAATGCATTCACATTCGCGCAATGTTATTCTCCAGTATACGGTAGTCCGGCAGAGTGTACTCGTAATCGAATAATACTAATTCCACGTTGAGATTGTGTTGTGTTGAGACAAAACATTCAAAATTTCATTTTATAACATGAATAATTATTACTCAGATGACATTAAAATGTGATAAAATAATCTAATAAATTTCCACGTGTAACAAACCTGACCCAAAAAAACTACAGTAGCAATTACGATAGTCCATTTCCCGCGCGCACTCTCAAGAGCGGGAATTGCTGACTCATGCTTTCTCTCTCAAACGTCTTGCATGTCTATCTCGTGTTTTTATGTTTCGCAACCTTTCAGTTTCTTTGATATATATAACACGTTGCGCCACGTTTCGTGTTTCGCAATTTTTACGAAAGTTCGCTTCCTTGATTCCCTTAAAAACGTTCTGGTAGACGTGTGTTCATTTGTGATCTCTTCAGACTCGAGATAAAGATGGCCTCTACCTCGGTCAAGCATCGCGATTTCATCGGTGAGCCAATGGGCGAAAAGGAAGTCACTTCCATCGCTGGAATCGGTCCTACCTACGGAGCCAAGCTCACGGAAGCCGGATTCGACAAGGTTTGCCATTTTTACTTTTTTGGTTTATTGGATTTTTCCAACGTACGCTTTTGCATTATGTTTGCCCGGAAACAAATCTCTTGCACTTTGCAAATTAAACTCGTTAATGAATTCTGTTTACGTTTAATTTGATCATATTTTTGGCGAGCATATCCGACGGATGTGCCAAATTGCTCCGACCCTAACCACGCCCCATTTCCCCTGTGTCTCTCCCCCGCACTCTAGTCATCTGGAGGCTCTCGCCCGACCGCGACGCGTAGTTCGCGCGGCGCGCTTGTAATGGATCAGTTTTGCCTCTTTCGCAAAATTTTATATTTTCTTATTGGAGCCAAATGAGAGGTAATCGGAGATTACACCTGTGTACTTATGTACTTAACAAATGTATTTGCAAAAATACGGGTTTCCCGTTAGGAAAATTAAGATTTTCTAATGTTAGTATGCAAAATATGATTGTTTTCACTTAAATCGTGAGGCCACTCGTTGATCTGCGTGATCTTGCCTGAGTGGTATGCCCTCGCGCAACTTTCAGCGATGTGCACATTGCAGACTACAAAACAGCCTGGAATTCATTCTCCAAATATTGCGAGCTGCGAAGCGGCCAGTACCGCAGCCGTTCACCCACGCCGAAGGCTGGGGGTGAACGGCTGCTGCTTAGTTTTTGGCCTCTGCAGTAAGCCACCTCCTGCTCATAGTTAGGCTACAGTCTTTAGTATATTATTCGATTCATAATTATCGATAGATAGCAACTTCCACTCTTTGAATATTAAATATTGCTCACTTCTCTACTCAACTAAAGCCTTATTTTGATAACTTTCAGCATGGTGTTCGCGAGAAAAAGTGGAGAAAGTCTTACTACTAAAGTCTAAAATTCCCGTGCTTATTTATGTAGTGCACAGAATATCTGTCCATCACAAATTTCCTCCAAGAAATATCTACGAGACGCGAGTCCTGCCTAATTGTTACAATAAGCTAAATGGGAGGTTAATTCCATAGAAATATGAGCAATACAACCCGTTTGGTATGAGCAATTTGGCACATCAGTCCGTTAGTTATCCGACGGATTTGCCAAACAGCTCCGGAGCAATTTGGCACATCCGTCGGATAAGGTCACGTGCATATCTGTTGTTTTGACGCCCTGATAGTGTGAGAATGCGTTGTTTTGCACAATTAATGTCTTATCATTTTGCACAATTAATTTCTTATCATTTTTAATTATTTATACTTCAATTTTTTCTCAGGCGTACGTTCTCTTCGGTCAATTCCTTCTGTTGAAAAAGGACGAGGAGCTGTTCATCGAGTGGCTAAAGGTTAGTTAATTGCTTTCCTTGTCTTACTTTTTAGTCTCCATCGTGAGAAATAATGAAATGTGTATTTTGATAGGGATTTCGTCAAGAGGGACATTTTTATTTTCAGTCAGTTGTATTTTCCATTCATGATCGATCTATCTTTTAGGAACAGGCCGGAGTGACCGCAAACCACGCCAGATCTGCGTACAACTGCCTCAAGGAGTGGGGAGAGCAGTTCATCTAAATGAAGTTATTTTGGTTCCATACTACTCCCTACTTTCACGATGCCCTATTTCGTTCGTTAGTACTAATCGTAATTTAATAGGGTCCCGATGTTATTCCAAGCGAGTTTTTTTCAGTCAATCTCATTTTTGCTTCTAGTAGTCAGCATCTCCCTCTATTTTGCCCCAAACTGATATTGTTATTTTGTTGTGACATGCTGATTCGATAAATACTGCTATCCCCCCATTCACGATCATCTCTTTTGTTGCTGGGGTCTTCATAAGGGGAATCGACGCTCACTGTGAGTGAGTGATGTGGCTTCTCTTTCTGCTAGTATCTCCTTCGTATGCCACGAATTGTTCCGGACTGTTTACTCAAGACGATCGAGATGGTGAGACTACCGTAGTGCTAATCGACAATGTAGATGACTACAGTAATCCTCGCTGCTCATAATAAGCTTCGTTCCACGATTGCATTGGGACAGTATGGTGCCATGGGGAAGATGTTTGTAGGCGCGTCCAATATGGAGAAAATGGTAAGGGGTGTAATTAATTAGTGGTAATCGCTGTGTACTCCTAGTCATGGGACTGTGACATTGAGAACAAAGCCCAAGCTTGGGCTAATGGATGCAAGTTTCAACATTCACAATCGAAAGATTCGGGAGAGAATCTATACATGTACTGGAGTTGGCAAGCAGTCAGTTCTCATTGACCCTCCGAATAAAAAAAGATCTTCGATCAATCGATATCTGGGTAGGTGAAGACGTCGGAAGTGACTCAACGAGCGTGCGACTCGTGGTCGACTGAATTCCAGCAGCACGGTCTCAATGGGACCACCATGACTTGGGATCAATTCGCGGCGGGAATCGGACACGCTACGCAGGTTGATCTACCGTGTATCGACCGTACTGGATAATCGATAATGTTTATGCATCACATTGAGTTGTAGATGGCATGGGCAACGTCATCTCAAATCGGATGCGGAGTCGCCCTATGTGGAGATGGGAACAAGCAAGCACTTGTTGTCTGTCAGTACAAGAAGATGTGAGTATCGTACTCCTACTCTACAGTATCCTCACCCTGACAATCAGGGGCAACATGATTGGATCTCCGATCTATCTGGAGGGAGGGGCGTGTACTAAGTGTCCAGACTACGCACCCATCTGTGACGATGCCCATGGATTGTGCATCCCCACCAGTGCTACCGTATCCCCACCAGGTTAACTGCACAGTATTATCAACAACATCAACCCCATTTTAGCCACCATCAAGTGCAGTAATCCCAAGTAGCAGTCGCTTTTCCTTCTTAAAATTGCCGATTGCAACGTGATGATGAAAGCTTCTTATTCTTACATGTGAAATGGGAAAATACAAGAGTGAGTATTCACAGTGATGAATCAGTCAGTGAGGTAATGAGAGGGAGAGATACACCAGTAAGGGGAAAGGATGAGAGATCGTGAAAGGGAATGAGACGGATGACAAGTGAGATGTAACGGACCTGATACTTATTACTCCTCAAATCGAGATCATAACAGACGAAATACGGCGGATTAATCGAATTAGCAATTACTGAAGTCGTCGTCCTCCTCTCTCAGAATCGATTGGTCACACAAAGAACGGAGTAGTAGCGATTCCGCACTGAATATTCTTTCCCATTTCCAATCAACAAATATACCTACCGTAGTCTGGGGAGCGAATTTTCCCTGTGGGAGAGGGCAGATCGATAGATGGTCGTCTCGTCCTCACTGAGCATCGATGAAGAGATTTGGGCCATCGATAGCTTTCTCGAAGGAACGATGGGCGAGGGTACTGAAGGAGGAGGAGAGGGTACGGTATTTTCATCGATATAGATCGATGATTGAGAAGAGACTGCTCCCAGAGAGAATGAGATGGGAGGAGGAGGAGGGACATTGGGAGAGATGTTCGAGTTCTGGTCGAATCTGCAATGATCGATCTTCAGTTCATTCTAGAGCATCCTCTACCGTACCCCTTCTCTTCTTCTCTCTTAATGGTGCCTGGAGTGATAGTTGCCTCACTGCTCAATGCACTCTTCGCTGTCGATAGAAGAGTTCCCCTCCATGACCACGAATAACCTGAGAGAGAGAGATATTTCGTTGTGACAGTCTTTTCCACTCCATCTAGATTCGAGTAAACTATCAATAATATCAAGTTTTTACATAAAAACATCCCCATTCCCTCACCAGTTCTCGCGGATCCCTCCACTTCTCCCTTGGCCGATAATCCTTGTGATGCTCTCACTATCGCATCTCTCCATCTCGCCACCTTCTCAGTTCCACTGAATAATGACTATAGTAGGCCAAGACACGACTCCAGTATTCCTACCGTATCTTGAGCATGAGTCTCTCCTTCCCTCTTCGCATCTCCACTTCACACGTCATCGGGTTCTCCTGAGGAGAAATTAAGAACGGTAATCGATAGACTACCGTACCTCTCTTCCGACTACTTCTTTCGCCGATACAGAGAAGCGCAAGGAACTCAGCTAGAAATCGAGGTGATTATTACAGTATCGAACACATACAGCACCTCAGGAAGAAGGATGCTCACTCCTCGATCGAAAGAAGAGTAGATCAAGAGTCGGCCATTATCGATTAGCGCACATTCCTTTTCTCTGCGTCGACTCCAGAAGAATCCCGTGTGACGTCGAACCTACGATGAAATTAGATAGTAAACATGGGCTAGAGAATCATCTCGACACCGAAAATACCGAAATTTCGTTATCATACATTCAATGAAGATAATTATATGAAGATCTAGATAACAATGATTCTTGAGCAGTTTCAAGTGTATCGAGAGAAGAATTCCACCTGAAAAATTGCTAACCTCGAGTGAATCGAATACGATGGAGGGCGAGACTCGTTGACGGAATCTCCAACACGCTGGCAGTTCCATCTTCTGTAGATCAAAGATCAATCCATTATCAGAGTGTATTTCGGACTAACCTCTTTGAATGTGGTGCTCGATCGGACGAAAGTCACCATCTACAATTGAAAGGATGAAGTAGTTGAAAGGATGAAGTAAGGATGAAGATCGTTCAAGTATAATATTTAAAGGTGCGAGTGCAACCGTGATTGGGACTTCGATTGAATAAATGAAGATCGTGATTTGAACTGAATCAATGAACATTTTATTCATCTGTCGATAACCCGAATGTCTCAGATCGCGAATACAGTAAACATTTGGACACTTTCGAGAAGTGGGCGAGAAAGTGATAGAATGAACACCGGTTGATCGAATCTATTTCAGTTTGAGTTTGTATAGACTAAAAATCTAAAAATAAGCATGACGATAGGAATATACAATCGAGAAAATCAGAATCAATGCAAGCATCAGTCGATATTTACAGAAAATTAGAGCTGAAATCAGACATTTCATGCCGAATTACTACGAGAATTTGCAGAACGTCAATGATAATAAAAACTGGGTGAAGTAGTTAAAACGTACACGTAAAATGTATGAGATTGCATAGTTATGATGAAACGGATGAAACAATGACAGGAATATGTCACAAGGCTATGGCAGTGTGATTTCAGACAATGGAAATTATTATAAAACGATGCACATGAGATTGGAAAATACTCTGGAATCTACTAAAGCACCAATCAAATCTTGTGAAGGGTGAGTGAATACCCGTATCCTAACTATGAGACGATTGATTGGTCTAGGTTGAGGTATTATTACTGGGAATGGGGATTATTACAATGCGGGGTAAAGGGAATGGTAACTAATCTATGGGAGTACGTTATCTTCTCAAACGAATTGAGAATCTTTGCTGTAGTAGAGTAGGTCACTCCTCTGCAGTGTGCCCACCGAGGTATTCACATTGATGAGGTAATCAATAATTCTTCTAATCGATGGTCGGTTCGATCGATCGATTGAGAGACACTCGGATATGAGAGGACGGAGACGATTCGCCAGTGAAGAATCGCTGAATAGAGATGCATTGTCATGGTGACAACCCTCATGCATCCCTTCACCACTCACATCTTAGCATGTCCCACTCCGACAGTCTCGACGTGTCTTCCAATCTCTCTTCCATTCTCAATCATTGGAAGATCTCCTCCACTCCATGGATCCACTCCCAAAGTGGACACTTCCAGGAGAAGGCATCCGAAGGACCAACTGCAAACTAGCCAGTAAAATTCCAGTTTCATCCACACTATTCGAGAGCCTTCCCACAATGCTCACTCACACATCATCCTCCATCGTGTATCTTCCTCCTCCTCTCACTTGGGGAGATTGCCATGGAAGAGCGAGACGTCGACTGCTCTCCTCTCCGTCTGAAATTACCATTGCACTAAAATTTACACATTAAAAAAAGATCATATAACTTAAACCTTGAGAGAACTTTCGTGTTTCAGACACAATATCTCCTCTTTACTCTACACGGTACTGTAGATATCTAAAACAAACACCTACGGACTCACCAATCCTGCAGCACAATCCGAGGTCGCCCAATTTGGCTTCGCATCCCTCATTCAACTCGAATGGATCCTTCCATCGTGCAGTGAGAAGGACGTTTCTTGCAGAGATATCTCGATGGACTACCGATCGAGAGTGAAGTTCAGCCAGGGAAGCCGCTGAATGAGAATAACGTGTTAATTATCGATTGAATCCTTGAAAAATACGTTCTTCAAAAATGTATGGGATCTTCTTTTAATCTGCCCCAATATCCACGGTATCCGTTCATCCCCTACCCGTGGCTCGCAGGAAGCAGAATATCCTCGGAAGAACGATTCGTAACGAGCGAGCGAGATGCGATCGTTGAGGGAGCGAATCGCGAACTGCCAGAAGGAAGGAACGGAGATCGCCACCTGAGGGTATGGTAATCAGTACTTATCAGAGTGATATTACCGCTTCATCAATAAAAAATTAATCGATTGATAGGTACCGTACCGGGACAATACTCGTAGACGAGTGCGGAGAGGGCGAGTGATTCCCGTGGACAGACCACTCCGACGAGAGAGGGGAAGAAGGGAGATCGAGAGAGGGAAAGGGAACGAGCTGCAGAGAACTCGGACTGAAGATCCGATGAATCGTCTGAAAGATACAATATTGTTTTACGGTGAAAGCATTTTAAAAATTATTTTTATACATCTTCGAAGTAAATGATGAGCCCAGCTCGTACTTTTGTTTATTGCCGTACCATTGACAATTTTTATAGTTTTCAGCTGGGGAATTTTATATCGAAATATTCGATATGCCCAGTGGGAAATTCTTAAAATTTGCCAGGTCATCGAAATATTCGATGTGATCCTCCTTGGAGTTTTTTTAAATTTGCAATTCATCGACATAGTCGATAGGATCAGCAGGGAAATTTTCAAAATATGACGGGACACTGAAATATTCTAAGGGATATTTTTAAAATTGAAATTCATCGAAATATTCGATGGGACACTGCCGGAAATTTATGACATTTGTCAAGCCATTGAAATAATTTATGAAACCCTGCTTACAAGTTGTTAGTTTAAAAAATCCGTGTCGACTACTCATACTTGAGCGCAGACAAACGTCATGTGTTTACCGGGTGAAAAAAGATCGTTGGGTGCGCGATTGCAATTTTTGCATGCAGCTCCCCTGGTATCGATAGATATTTCAAAAATTGACATGAGGTGCATCATGTTAAAAATGAACCAAAAACTTCCAAATAAAATCCATCGAATAAACGTACTGAAGTGTTTGACAGCCGTGAGAGTGGTGGACTGGATGAATCTCGCAGCGAATACATCTCCGAATCGACCTCGTCCCACCAATTCGACCATGTCGTAGTCTTCCGGACTGCAAGAGAACCACCATGACTCCATCCTTCTCTTCTCCTCACCTGTACACGGGTACTCCACACAGCAATCTATCGGTGTGAGGAAGGGGAAAGAGCGACAGATTGTGCTGCAATTCAATCATTCCTCATCTAATTAAAATTTTGAAAAATTTGAAATCCTTTCTTTTCTTACCTGGCAATCGGCAGTTTCATCGTGCAGTTCACAGATGGCATAACCATCATCAGACATGAGACGACTCGCGTAACTCGCATCCTGTACAGATTCAGTAACTAGAGTGCCCAAGCCACCACAGTACCTTGCTACTGCAGATATTGCTGTTATCTGCTCCACTCCAACCTCTGCCTACCCGATAGACACCTCGTGGAACTTCCTGAGAAGAAGACTGATCAATACGACCGTAGACCATCCACAACACTCACCATTTGAGGAGGACTGGAAGGGGCAGTGAGGAAAGTGTGAATGGCAGATGGAGCGGGGGCATATCGACCGAGGGTATCTCCTGGAGAGAAAAAGATGTCCCCAATCATTTGAATTGTTCAGCCACTTATTTGGGTATAAATCATTGACTCGATTTGTATTACATCTATCCCTCTTCCAGCGTATGCTGGAAGAGGGATAGATGTAATACCTATCGATCGATTCGATAGGCGACACATATTGTGATCTACCTTCCCTAGTTCCTAAGGAAGGGAATAGCAATAAGATCGACTAAATTCTCTTTTTTCATCATCTCATCATTGTTAGCTCTCCTTTTTTTGCAATTAACTCACTTCCATAAAGTGAATCTAGAATTTCCCTGTGTTGTTCTCTTTCCTTTAATTGCTTCTTCTTCACTGACGATCGCTGTTGATGGCGTAAGACCTGAAGTAAAAAAATATGTGATATTTCACTCATGTTGCGGTGTTTCCATTATCAGTCAATCCTATTCACCATTAAAGAGACTGCGACTCCCGAGACACACATTATGATGAAAACTGCCCAGAGTAGAGCGATCTGTAAAGAATGATAATTCCTTTCGGTAGTTGTCAATTTTTTGTATAACAATTATTTCATTATTGAACCAAAAGGCAGCGAAAGAAGATGTTAAAAAACAACTTTCGCGCCCAATTGAAAATCAAGTACGGTAGGCAGCAGAGATCGATCGATCAATCTTATCATCTCCATACACGACACGGCTGATTTTTCACTTTTAAATGTTTTCATATTTCCGTTCTATTAATATATGCATATCTCCCCCCCCCCCCCGATCTCGTCTAGTCCTATGATTGCGCAAGTAAATTCGTACGCATCCTTGGACGTTTTTCAGTTTAAAACCATGTCCGATTCCTCCCTACTCGCTCCCTTCTCCACTTCGGACGGAATCCTCACCATCGAGGGCAATAAACTGCATATTATCAAGCCTGTGAGCGATTACAACAACTATTTTCAAACACATGAACGCGACTCAATTATAATCTATACTTTACTAAATGCATTTGCAGTTCCTCGCCTACCATTCTCCAGTTTTCCATGCAATGTTCTACGGAGAATTCGCTGAGAAGAACAAGGAGGAAATCGAGCTGAAGGATGTCAAGTTTGAAGTGGGCTAATCTTAATATTTCTCTCGCATAAGTATGAGTATCATAGGAGTTCCGCGATACTCTTCACATCCTTTACCGTGCTGGCGGCCGTTCCATCTCAGGTTAGTTTTATTAATTATTAATTAAATATCTTTATCTCCTGAAATCCATTTCAGATGAGAATGTTGAGTACGTTCTCAAGCTTGCTGATCAGTTCCAGATCACCGTGAGCATTTTATTACCCATTTACCGTTAACTGGCGAAAAGGTGGGCACGCCCGACTGAACTAGCCCAACGTGATACTGGCCTAGCAGTGTCCTCCCGCGAGCCCAGTCTCGAAGTCGGGATGTACCTTTACCTTTATATTACCGTTAACATCTAATTCAAAATAATAAATAGTTGTCGCACAGGCGATTGTGGAGGAGTGCATCACGCATCTCCGACGCCACTCCCGCATCGACTCCATCGAAATCCTGCGAATCGCCGATCAATACAGAGTCGTCACCCTCAGGGTACGACTTGTTTTCTAGTGACAAAAATATACGGCTAGAATATAGTACAGAGTTTAAAAGGTACCCCAGAATCGATGGTTTAAATAACTCATACCTTGCGGTTTTCTGGTAAAAAATGGCATACCTTGTTGGTTTCAGTGAAAATAATGTCAAAATAACTCATACCTCGATATTTTTGATTCGATTTTTCGTTTAACCTTGTTGTTTTTTGATACCCCCTTTCTACCCTTTTTACCTCTGATATAGTATTTTAAAGTAATATTCTATAACTTTTAAATAAATTTCTCTTTCTAGGACGAAGTTCTCACTCGATGCAGTGGGGAGCACATTCGTGCGGTCAAGCAGTCGCCCTTCTTCAATAGTCTCTCCGTTGATACAAAAGAGCGTATCATCGAGAAGCTGCTCGAAATGCTCGAGAATCACGAATGCTATACATTCGCGTCTCCCTCATACTCCCCCAACCCCTATTAATTATTGATCATTTTGATGTACATATATTAACATTGTTAGTTCATCAGAAGTTGTTTTTTGCAGAAGTTCTTTTTCCTGTTCGTATGTCATTCTTGCATCCAATCGATAAATATTTCGTTAATTCCCCTCAAAGTGTTAAAATGAGTTGTTCTTCTCCCACAGTACCTCAATGCCTCCACTTTCCACTTGCTGCAAACTCTCCATCTCTGCTTGGCGAGAGTCGATTATCACTCCTCAAATAGATCAATCTATTCCGATTAATCTATCATTCTCCGTTTCTTTCCTCTTCAAAATCCAATTACCTCGTGATCTCCTATTTCTTGCATCGACAGCCATCACTTCAACAGCGAATGCACACTGTTGAGAGGAAGGAGGAAGGCGGAAACTCGCCGATCGAACTTCCTGAGAAAAGTTGCTGTCTTCTTTTTAATTTAAGAGACCGGCTAGGTAAGACTCTAGGATAGGCCGGACATCGATATCTCAGATCTCCACCAAAACAGTTTTGGGGATACCCCTATGGGTCCTCATCACCAAATGGGACATTATATGGTCATAACTCATATAGCCAAAAAGGGGCGGGGCTTCAAACTTTAAAAATGAAAAATTCGTCATAAAAAAGTGGCGCTACCTAGGTCCAATGTTAGTGTGGTTTTATTATATACTAACATAGGCCTTCAAAATCCACTTTTAGTCGGTCCGAAATTTCGATCGCAAAGTGATTTTTCAACTTTGAAAAATCGGTTTTTAATTTTTATAAAATCTCAAAAAAATAGGCGTCGCCCTTATTTTTTATATGTTGTAGGGCATAAAATTCTACATCGAAACAGCCTAAAACGGAAAAAATTTCAGGGACCCAACCGCGTCATTTTCGACCTCAAAA
>LS585879.1:160398-198327 GCA_900490775.1 Pristionchus maxplancki
TTTTTATGACGAATTTTTCATTTTTAAAGTTTGAAGCCCCGCCCCTTTTTGGCTAAATGAGTTATGACCATATAATGTCCCATTTGGTGATGAGGACCCATAGGGGTATCCCCAAAACTGTTTTGGTGGAGATCTGAGATATCGATGTCCGGCCATAGCGGTCAAACCCTCGAATCTTACCTAGCCGGTGTCTTAATCAAATCCAAAAAAACGAGCGATATGAATGCGTAATACGTATTCGCTTTACTCATCGGGACTAGCTAACTCACAGCAGTATATGTCTTCCTGATGTGGTTAATCTTCTCATCACAAATGGATACTCCATCATCATCTTCTTTCTCCTCCTTTCCTTCTTCGTTCACGTCTCTCGTCGTCTGTCCCCTTTTCTTCTTCGGTTGAAGACTGACAGTAACTAGAAAATGATGAGAGGATGTCTTCCTTCCTCCTGCTTCCAACGGCTGATCGAAACTGAAAACAGTGAACATGAGAATAGAATAAATAACAAACAGGCGGTTTGGATCAATGGGCCGATCAGAAGAGCGAGAGAGGGGAAAAGGAGACGAAGAAAGAATTGTATGCAAAATGATAGGAATGCATTTCGTGTGATTCAAAACTACCGAACCTCCACGAGACGACGAAAGTATCGGTCGTATTCCACTTGTAGGAGAGGGAGGAGACGGGCGGAGGGGCTGCAAGGAGGGACTGTTTGGTATCGTGCATCCCTCGACCATCCCATCCCGTTCCCTGTCATCTCTCATGGTAGCCATGTCCACCCTCTCAAGTACCTCCTTCCCTTCTTCTCTTCTACCAGCTGCCTTCTCATCTCTATTACTCGTCCCTCTCATCCATTCCCGTTCTTTCTCTCGATAAACAACCACTCTCACTCGTACAATTTACAGCTCCCATCTTCAATATCCGATCGATCGCATCCCGAATGTGCAACTGTAGCCAACCAATGCAATATTAAGAAGAACCACTGTGAATCAGACATGAGTGTGGGATCCGAGACTACTCCAACAATATCTCGATCCCATCTGCTTCTCCTTCTTATTTTGCCCCATGACGACGTCATATCAATTCAATTAGAAGCTCTTCATATCCTTTTGATCCCATCTCTGTAATCGTTCCTCCCTTCCTCACTCAAGTACCTTGTTTGGTCCTTTCTCCCATCCAATTGACAGATGTTCCGTTTCGGCTTCGACTTAACCTCGACCTTTTCACTTTTCACTTTTCTATTAACGTTTCGTGCTTTGCTTTTTTTTAAATTCCAATTTCAATAGAAGCTTTTCTATCTGCATCTTCAAGTTCAACCAGCTTTCCCGCGGGCAATGTCACACCCTTTGCATGCACATGCCCGTATTTGCCGAATAGGCAGATGTTTCGTCAACCCTTTGCCCCCTTCCCAATCTCATTTGAGACCCCAATTGGCAGCCTTTCCCTTCCACCTGATTCCTCTTCCCATAAGGAGCTTGATTGGATTCCCCCTACTAATCGTTTCTCTCTCTGTGCAACAACCGTCCCTCTCCAGTTCATACCCAATTCAGATCTTCAGAGGAAACGGTCCGATCTGCCTCCAAATCCCTTCCATCTGTCTGGCTCCTTCCAACAATTAGCTCTTCGCTTCACACTTTTTTTAGTTATCCAGATGTTCCAAACTATCAAAACTTCTCATAGAGCATAGAGAACGGAGAGAATCAGAGAAGCAGAGACAGCCATTCGGCACCTTTTCACTACTCTACAAATCTCAGCCATTCCAGCCGTCAAAACGCCTGTGGATATCGCTTACAGGACCGGATGTTGGATGCAGTCTCTACATCCCTCCATTGCATCTCCATATCCCTTCTCTCTCCGATTCGAGTCTCCTATCAATCTTCCCCTCAGTTCATCCATCAAATGGGCGACAAAAGAGAAGTGTCGACACTGTGGGAACACGCACTTCCAGCTGTACTCCCCCCTCTTCTCCATCATTGTCCATCCTCTCTCCTCTCTTTCCCTCCAGAATCGTCCTCTACAATCTGGGCCCGTTTCCATCCCACTAAAAGTGTCTATCAACTTCTCTCCAATGGACGGAAATGAGATCTGATTCCAGTCTGCGATAAAGAGGGGAAACCAAAACAAGAGACGGAAGAAGAGCATGAACAATCCATTACGATGGGTCCCGAGGGAGAGATGGAGAGCACTTTGACCTACTCTATTCCCTACAGTAACCCCCCCCCCATAACTTCGTGGGTTAATTAGAGCATCTCCCTAGCTAGGAAGATGATTCACAGCTCTCTGTCTCTTTCTCTCTTTTCGCTTTCAAATGGCACTCATTCTGGATCCTTGTCTTCTTTCAAGTAACGGCACAAAGATACCTCATAGACACCTTTGACCGTTTCCCGCCACTTTGTCCACATTTCGAAACTCAAAACGACGTCATCCCCCCATTCAATGAGTCATATTACTTACGACACATATTGGGATCGGCGACCATCCTCAGACACGGGTCTACCGTAATCAGAAGTACGGTCATGCTCATCGTGTCGGGACCTTCCATCGACGATGACGCCATCCCCGAGTCTTCCATCTCGATCGCATACGTCTCCTCGTAGTGCAGTCTGGGCGCCATTACAGTGCGAGTCTCGTCCTGATAAAGGCATTGTGTGTAGGCGGGTGCCATATAGGAAGCGACGTTCACGACACGTCGTCCTCACCAGCTGCACTGCGATCTCCTCCTGGATTCTCGTCGAACCGGGATGAGCAATCTTCAGTCTCTGATCGCACGAAGGGATACGGTAGGCGGGCCATTCAATCGATATCAGGAGGGCAGCTCGTTCTTCGTGCCACATCTACAATTCCCCCCACAATGCGATAGCTTCTCAGGTTCCGTTTCATCATACCTGTCGTTGAGGAACCATCTTGAGGGGGAAATCGGTGGTGTCTCGAATAGTATTGATCGGCCACCATCTCGATCCTACTGTATCTCCAACGAGTCCCATACCATCTAAATCGATCAATTGAATCGATAAGTAGTAAATCTCATACCGTAAGCAGAGGCGCGCACTTGCACTTCCTGCGTGTCCTCACTCAGTTCAATTGGAATGGAGATGAGAGTTGAGAAGACCTGAATTAAATGGATCAAATTCACTGTTTCCATCGAATATTCATATCTCCATTCGATTCCCAGAGAGCAACAACCCCCATTTATAGATCTCCATGTAGTCCTTCATTACAGCCTCTTTGTCCATCCCTTTCTCACGGCTATTTCCCACCCTTTTCCAACCACTTTGAGGCAAAAAGAGAAGCGGGACTGCTTGTAGTGAAGGCTCTTTGTCTCAAGCAGTCATTCGATCTCTCGAGAGACGAGAGAGTGCGCCATATCGAGAGACGTCCTACCAGACAGTATTCCCAAGTGAGAGATTGCAGACAGTCAGAGACAATCTCGGTTTGGAAATCCGTCAAAAAGGGAGCTGTCTGTCGCCACAATTCTCTCGTGTGTACTGGCTGCAGTTAGAGCTCATCTCTATAAATATGGAAGAAGCAAGGAGGAAAAGCGGAGCAAGGGATACATAACTGCTTCTCTACCATTTCAAATGCATAGAGTACACAATAGACCTGAGCACGGGCTCGAGATTATGGCCCATCACTAATTCACGAGCTTTTGCTGCCAGTCGATAGACGGATTACCTAAGGCACCAACTGGAACGAAAACAACGACATCGCGCTAACAGAGACAAATGAGTGAAAGAGAACGAGGACGATAGATCTGCATTGGGCAGAAAAAGATTAGTGGGAAGAGAGGACAAGAGAAGAGACTTCAAAGGATTCGCGCGCATGTGGAGAAATTGATACCGCATTGGACGCAACTTTTAGACAAACTCTCGCCAAGGAGAGAACTTACATGAGATGAGTGGATGAGTCGCTCTTTAGCTCCTTCTATCTCACGAGCGAAAACTTGCACGTGAAAGTCGATCAGACGACTGCTTTCCTGATAGGACAGAATGATGAAACAATGAAAAGAATGAATTGTGCTCACAGCTTCCACGTTGAGCTCAATGGAGACATTGAGCCGCGAGCTATTAGCAGTGGATGATTGAGTGCAGAGAAAGTCGACTGAGTTGAGCACGACAGGGACCGATCGACCTGCAAGTATCAAATTGGAGGCATCGTACATACGCATTATGACAAGGGATATACAAACAAAGTGGAAACCTAATTATGTCAGAGAGAAACTAAAACGCACCAATAGATTCGGTAGCCGTATCGTCGATTTCCGTCCGTAATCGTCGTCCCTTGTGGAAGGAAGAATGGTGGTGCTCATCGAAGCCAGGAATACGCAAACAACCCAATTTGCACTGTAGAAACGTCTTTTTACAAGATGAAATGGGTAAAATATGCACAGGTCTCAAAAAGTTGTGAAATGTGAAAAATTCGAGTGTAGTTTGTAGTACAGTACTGCTGCTGCTTTTCCATATTTTTCATTTTCTTCTTTTTTTCATTTCCATTTTCTCGTTGTGTTGTGTCTAATTAATTATTTCGAAGATGTTCACTCACGAAAACGAATTCGGTTGAATTAGTGAGTGGCTCATTCGCGACGCTTCGATCGTTTCGTATCCGCACCGTCATCTTTGTGAACTGTAACCTCCGGGGATTAGGAAATCAGACGAGGGAGATCATATCAGAAGGGAAAACGTCTACGCAAACACTGCTCGGGACTCGTTCTTTCTCGACAGGGTGATTATCACTCTCGAGCATGATCTCGACAAACAAAGGGGAGGGAAGTGATCTACCTCCGTCGCGCATTTCTGATGGCATCGACCCGAGATTACGGTATCCGACGACGAACTATTGATTAGTGTGATCAACGAGAAGAGATACAGTAGGAGGACGAGGGACGGCCGACGGCCCATCCTCGACTATCGAGGACTGAAATGACCACAGATAAGGTTACGGTAGACAGATAAGCAGATTACGGTAGTCGAGTGGAGCGGGTTGATCAGAGGAACTGTCAATAAGGAGCGAAAGAAGGAGAGGGAGATGCAATTGGCGGTTGGAGGGAAGAGGGAAGGGGAGGGGGGAGGGATAGAGGAGAGAGGGAAGAGAGGACAGAGAAACAAAGGATGGGGGAAGATGGATTTGGCAAGCAGAGACTCGTGTCGAAGACTTCAATCACGACAGAATTCACACCGTGTATCGGAGAATCTACAGAAAAGCGGAGAAACGACATGAGAATGAGATGAAATGTGGGAACGGAGAGGAAAATGGTATGGCATTTCCTCTATTGAGTGAATGTTTGCGAGGAGAGAAGGAAGGGAATCGATGGAGAGATCGAGGAGTGATCTACCGTCCATCTCTACCCAGTCTACAGTATCTTTCCCTATCTGACAGTAATGAAAGGAAGGGTATCTCTCTGGTACTATCTGACTCTCGACTGCCCTTCCTCCTTTCCGGTCAATCAGAGTCGGCTTAGTCATGGTGATTACCCTCTCGATCCCTTCCGCAATACAAATAATGAGCGTGAATCGTGCCTCCGTATCTCTTTTCTTGCTACTGAGTACACTCTAAGCTAGCCTATTCACGATAGAAGGGACCTCTTCTCTACTCTATTAGCATGATCATCGTTATTCTATCGAGTCAAGTGAGGATTACGTTACCCCCACAAACACGACTCTTTTCCGAAACGGGAGAAATACGAGTGCTTTCTGAACAATGGGCGCGTGAGCAACATCAACTCATGCTACGATAGATCTCCTACCGTAATCATCCCATTCATTAGCAGAGATGATCCAGAGATAACCTTGATACTACTACTTCCCTCCTTTCGGAATCGTTCATGAATAATAATCGTGAACAAACAGGAAACTGGAACGAAAGAGAGAGGAGAGCAGTGATAATTTGAATCTGGAGACGAATTGGAGTAATGAGATTAGTTGATGATGATGATGCAAAGAGATTGGAATGAGATAGAGAGGTGACCCCTCCCTCTCAGTCTCGGAATCAAGTAACATCCCCTCTCTAATACGATACATCCGTTCGATTCCATGCAAATGAGGAGTGGAAATGCGAGACTTGTTGATAATTGGGAAGCCGGAAGGAGAACAACAAGTGAGGGGTAGAGAGGGGGGAGGGAGGAGGGGGGAGGGGGAGAGACAGAGATGGGCTGTTTCACACCCTTCCTACTCCCGTCATTAGCCATGCTTGTTTTTGAGCATTGTGCACTGGAATCGGAAGGAAAGGAAGGAAAGGATGAGCGGAAGGAGGAAGACGATGGAAGATGAGCTGTATGGAAGAGAAGGAAGGGAGAGGGGTGGTCAGCCGAATAATAACTGAAGACAACGAAGACAACGAACAGTCTAATGATGATGAGACAAGAAAAGGAACGGATGAGATGAAGGAGGATCACGTAATACAGGGGAGAAGGAATGAAATCCACTCCAACCAGGCCTCTCCCTTCCTCTCAAATGAGTAATCCGAGAAAGTGCTTGTTGCCTATGCAGAGAACAAAAGGGGTGCAGCACGGAGTAAACACTAGCGAGATAACAACAGTGAGTAGGTCACTGACCTACCGTACTCCTACAGTACCCCTCTGATCTACCCGAAAGGGATAATCCAGTACATCTGTAGTGTCTCCCTATAGCTGTCAGTATCTCCGGGAAGGGGATACTCAAAGGGGGGAGGGGAGGGGAGCGGCTGAGCTCAGAAATGAATTGTCAGCTCTCATTTGCATGCTGGCACACACTATGTTGCCGACTCTCACGAATTACTCAGATCCGAGGGGAGGAGGAGAGGGATTTGACTTATGGAAGTGAAAATAGTGAGTGCAAAGGGGAGAGAAGGAGAGTAACTGGAGTAGAAGCAGTGGAGAGGCGAAGTGTGCCCCCGTGAGACCCACGGATTGATAGAATTCCCCCTTGGTTCCAGTCTGCACCATACGTTCACCTCCTAGGTTTCTTCTATTCCTATACTGAATTCGACTGTGGACACAGTTGAGCCTCAGGAATTTTAATCTACTTTTCCTCTAGTCATCTCATTCGGAGAGATCAAAGATCAACCCTTCCCCCATTCCAGGTAGGTCGAATTCCACTCTCAGACACGCAAACCACACAAGCGCAAAAAGAAGGCGCAACAGAGCGTGAAAGATCAAAGAGACTTCCGAATGAGGTAAGAGATTCCATTCAAAGGAACAACCAAAAAAGAATTGAGAGAGCTATGATTCCAATTCGACCTTCCACGAGAGAAAAATGATCAATCGGCATTGGAAATGAATCACATTATGATAGGAAGGAAGAGAGATGGAGAGGGGGTTAAAGGTCCCCTCTCAATATCAGAGAGAAAGAGGTAATCATCCGTGAAAGTGATAGCCAGTACGCGTTCTCATTGGTTGATATCGACAGATAAGGGACGAATTCTATGAATTTGCCCCTTCTTCCTTTACAATCTTTAGGGCGGGAAGTGCTCTTCAGACCTAGTCGTCATTTGCATATGAACGAGGTGCCTGGATAGATAACGGTCCCTCAAAGGGAGAAGGGACCAGTCCTACCGTAGTCAACCCCATCAGAGTGACCTACCTCCCACCCCTCCACTCCTCATCATCATTCCCTCTCTCCTCTCCTGGTTCGACTGCTCATCACAAAGTCTCGCAACCATATGCTCGCTCCCTTCGCAATTAAGTCATTATGAAGTGGAGGGTGCGAAATGGAGGAGATTAGGGGCAGACTAAAGGGGAGAAGAAGGGGTGAGGAGGGGCTTGATCGGGTGGGGAGCAATCTATGGAAGCGATTTAAAAAATCTGCGAATCTATGGTATCTGAGTGAAAAATATGCAGATATCACCTCAGTATCACATTCCCTTATGCCGACTGTGAAACTGATGGGGGAATGGACAGGGAAGAGAGATGGAGCAAACAATTGAGAGGAACGAGGTGAATCCGCGTTTCGAGAGGTGACAAGAGGAGAGACTGGAAATGGTATACGAGGAATAAAGTTAGAAGGGAAAAGAAAGGGCCTACGGTACCCAGCAAAAAGAGACCCCCATTGCACATAGAGGATAGAGCAGATCCAACAAAGGAGAAACAGCAAAAACAATAGCAAAAAAAGAAAGGAAAATATGGTGAAAGAGATTAATGGACTGTAAGCGATCGGGTGTGAGGGGAAGAGAAGGGACGAGATAGTGTGGGAAGAGAAGAGAGCAGAGACGAGAAGAGAACTGAAGTGGAGTGATCTACCTGAGGGGAAGAAGGGACTTCCGGAGAAGGGACTTGAACTCTTATGAATGGAGGGCAAAAGAGGCACAAAGTTGCGAGAATAGACCATTTGGGGGAATGAAGAGGGGAGAGAAGAGGGCTCTCGAGACAAGGGAAGGGGAGGTTATGACACCGGAACGGAATGGGATGAAGAAGAATGGAGGGCGGATAGAGGAAAGAACTAATTCAACAACTTGATCCCGAGTGAGATTTGAGTGATAATGATCAAGATGAATCATTGTTTCCGCTTCCTGCTAGTGGTTCTGTCCCTCTACCGATTGATTGGGAACATACAGCCGAGAATTGCAATGACACTTAGGGATGATAAGGAGTAGGAGGAGGAGTGAACAGTGCAAACAAGAAGACTCTGCTTCTCTCCGTGATACTTCCCTGGATTCGCATATGAGGGCAGAATGAATCCATGGAAGCTATAGCAGGACTTCGTTTCCCTCGAACACAATAAATTGAGCAGAGACAGAACTCATTTCGCGCCTTGGACAACTATGAAGGAGGAACGAGATCTACGAAGAGAAAAGGACGAGGGGAAGAGTTCAAGGAAAGGCTCAATTTCCGATAGGAAAAGATGGAGACTCTTCACTGAAGGACTCGAGAAGTCCTTAGAAGAGAAGAAGAAGAAAAGATTAGGAGTCAGGATTTCAACGGATTCGGAGAGAAAATATCTCACTGATGTTTCTGCAGATACTAAGCAATGAATGGAATTGCACATTGAGTCGATGAACGAATTGTTTCCATTGCTATGGCTATTCCATCCCAATCCATTGTCTTTCCCCCATTGAAATAAGGCTCATAATTGCGCGCTCTTTCTATTCAACGGAATTCATCATAATTGCGGGATCCGAAGTCATTCCAGGCTAGAATTGGGGAGGGAAAGAAGTTCTACTTCCCCAAGTAAGAGAATCTTAAAGTTTGGAATATTTGAGCAACACTCACAATCAAGAAACAAAAAAAGGAAAGTGAAAAGAGCGATTCTTCACCGGATCTCAAGCTCGCCAATTCATAAAATTTTCGGAGTCATAACAGTTAGCGAGGCAGAAAATTGCCTCTAAAATAAACATTTGATTCCAAACGTTGAAGGAATTCCTGGTTAAATATGAGAAGAAGAAATGAACAATCCGATTTTTTCGAATAGGAAAAGCAGTGAGAAATAGGGTGGAGTGGTGCTTCTCAGTAACGAATCTCAAGTGGAAAGTGGCTACAAGATGCCTCCGAAAGAAGTGAAAGAAGTACCGGATCAGTGGAGAATATGACTCATTCACACCTGAATCTTCCCTTGAATAGAGATGTGAAAAGAATCACGAGAAATATGATGAGAGAAGAGAGGATCCTCTTCTGAATCGACTGAATACTGGGTGGTTTCAATTGCTATTCCCCCCCCCCCCTCTCCAATCGCCCTTCCCAAATGCCATTTCACAGTGGGCAAAAAACGATGGAAGAGGGAGAGGAGTGTATCATAACGAACTCTCTTCCCTCTAGTCGTTTCGTGAGAGACAATGAAGAGACAATGTTAATTTGAAGATAATTTCAATATATTATAGCTTCACTTATTAAGATTTGAAAAGAATCGTTAGATTACTACTTCCCAACATTAAATCCATAGCTATGTGGATTAACATGTCCGAAAAGTTGTTGAGCGATTTCAAAAAAATCCCTCATGTGGTGAAAGTCTACGTGCAACCTTTTCATCCCTACAATTACAGTATTAATCAAACCATAATCAATTAATTTTTGAAAACATCTTCATTCCAGAACAAACTAACAAAAAATTTAGATGAGAATCTAGGATAGATATCTTCAGGTCGATTGATGGATATGATGATATGGAGGGGTAACAAAAGAAACGAGATACAATTGTTTAAGGTTTCATTGGAAACTTCAGCTAAAATACTATCAACGATAACAATGGAGAGGCGGGAAAACAGGAGGTAATTAACAAAGAAAAATGAAAAGGAGAGGCAGGGCAGGAAAATGGAGCTAGATAATTACTGAATAAACTTTGAATTATTAAAAAAAATATTTTAAATTTACTCTCTTCTTAGCCTATGCAGTAGTTTAATTTAAATAATTCAATGAAAATGAGAAAAATTGGGGAGGGCGATTGTTGAGAATAAAATAGGTGAGAGGAAAGCAACGAAATTGAGATGGAAAAAATGTAATATGATGTTTGAACGTATCTGGAATAAAGTATAGATTCCATTGGGAGATCGTTCCCCTTATTTCTTCCTTTCGGGAGAGTAGATACGACGAGGAATAATCCTACGACCGCTCTTCTTCGACACGGAGGCAACTAGTAAGGTATTTGTTAAATAAATAATATTCCCCCCATTCATTTTGTGATATGAATCACAAGAAGAGAAAGAATACTAGAAGAGAAGGAATAAATGGCGTACCTTTGGGAGTCGCGGGCTCCACTTTTCCCTTATCAGCACAAGTGGAAGCAACGAGTGCGGCAGCGGACTCACGTCTGCAATATTCTTTTTGTTTTGCCGTGAGAGTATTTTTAACTATCAATTATATACACTTGTAACGCGTATGGCTAGAAACGAACCAAAATCTAAATCACGAATTAAGTAAATAAGCACAAAACCAAAATGACCTGATGATGTCCTCTTTGGAGGGACGTCCCCGTTTACGGATGATAGGAGTATTGGGAACAGAAGAATCACCAGTCTTCTTCCCCTTGATTCCTATTTCCTTCTTCAGATCTCCAATCATCTTCTTGCCCGCTGAAAGTAGTGTGGGAATTATCGAATTAGCAGAAATCAATGAAAACATCTTCATCGAACCAAAAACACTACTAGAAATATAGGTTTCGTTCTCATGTTCTTCAAACAAAATCTTGGCCCCTATATCCCGACTGTAACAATAAATACAATACCATTGAGGACCGAAGTATCGTCCTTCATATTAGAGAGCAGTTTGTCGATTTCATCTCCAAATTCACGAATACTGAAAATATATTAGTCTTACTAAAAAAACCGATAAAAATTTACTTGAGATCGTTCGGCATGGATCGACTTCCACGCGGAAGTTTAATAGGAGAATTGACTGCGGTAGATCCATCACTCAATTCCACTTCCATCTCCTCCTCCTTCATCTTTTTCTTCGCAACTTGCTTCGTTTTCTTCTTTATCTCTCCCGTTGTCACATTAGTATTCTTCTTCTTCATTTCTGCAATTATCATAATGATTTTAACCGAAGATTCCGTTCAAAAATTATATATCCAAATATTCCATCTAGATCTAATATTGAATGACTGCGAAATATTCACCCTTTTGAGATGAGACAATATTCTGGACGACTGCTTTCGGCAGAGTGGCCATAGACAACTTCTTAAATACATTCAGTATTATTATTTCAAGTAGATGTCACGATTACCTTCTTGACGATTCCGCCGCCGATTGATCCCTTCGAGATCTGAAAACACTAAAATGAAAGAATGGAAACTAGACTACAGCAAACAAAAACGAGTATATTCTTACAAATTGGCAGATTCATCATTAATTCGATGAGTACTCCTTCTACCCAGTATACCTTGGCAATAGGCGACTGCGGTTTCGCTATCTCATCCTTCGAAACCTGGGTGTGCTTTCTCTTGGGAGTGGGAGGTGATTTCACAGTGGCCTTAGAAGTCGTGATGACCTGAAAGTTGATTCGAATACACATAAAATGTAAAAAAATTTTTGCAAGTTTCCTAAGATGACTTTTCAAAACTGTAAACATCCTTTAACATACGAAAATGTCCGTCCTAATATAGGATTAACGACGACAAGATACCATTGTTCTCTTCTTAACAGTCTTCTTCTCCTTTTGTCCACTCAGTTCCATCGTCTCCTCATCATCATTCATGAACTCATACGGGTCTCGCTCAGTAGTTCTCACTGGTTCCTAAACAAATAACATTTAACGCCTAAAATTCGCAGTGTTATTGTTATGTATACAAAAAATTAATCGAGATTTTAAATTCTACAAGGAGTTTAGAAAATACCATTGCGAATACCTTCTTCTGAGCAGCATTCTTCGAAACAACATCAGGATTGACAATGAGTCCATTCGATTTCTGCTCCATCATAAGACCCTCTTCATCGTCATCCAATGTGATAACATCGTCACGTTTCTTGAAGTTGATTGGCTGATCTAATCGGATTCAATGGGACACAAACCTGAACGGGTGCGTCGGGCAGAATAGAGTTGGGGATATTCGAATCATTCGTAGTTGAAACCTGTGAAGAATTAAGAAGCTATAAAAATTAACGCATTTTGCATTAATTTTTTAATGAACACGATGAATCGTTTTAAACCTCACATTCTTATCCGAAGAAAGAGCCTTTGCAATGAGACGGTCTGGTCCAACTTTTTCGATAATTCCACGACAAAGCAAGATTTGCCCTTTCTTCTTCTTTAGCTAAATGTTTTGCTAAATTATTGTTGAGCATTTATGTAAAAATGAACGGACATCTTCCATATACTATGCTCACCTTCCTAATGTAGGGTCTAACCCTCGCGCATCCTTCCAAAGGCATGGAAGGCTGAAGATTTGAGTAGAAGTTTAACTGAATAGCGGCCTGAATGTGATCAATGTTGATGTAGATTGCAAAAACTATCCAAAATGCAAACGAAAGAAGTAACATATCTTTTCGTTTTAGCGTTTGGGAATATTTATGTAAAACATCCAGCAATAATTAATAGGTAAATATTCGTACCTGTAATTGAGATCCAGTTAACAAAGCAGTATTCTCTTTTGTATTCGTAAGGGCTGATGTGACCTTCGAAAAAGTCTGAAAATATGAAACGTTGGCCAGAAAGCCAAATTGCAAAACACCAAAACATTAGGCGTTAAGTGTTCGTTTTAAAAAAAAATAGCTTGATTAAATTTTCTCACGCGCATGATCTCTGCAGAAGACGCACACTTCTTAGAAGGAGACTTCTTAATCAACTGAGAATTCATAGACAGCGAATATTTCGCATCAATAGTGCACTTCTCAGGAGCCTGCAAATAAAATCCCATATTGGGAAAATACTGACACAAATTTCAAGTGCAAAAAAATACAAGCACACTTTGAGAAAAAAAACCCGCAAAGATGATGTCAGTATCTTATTTGTACAGCTTACTCGAATCTGAAAATTGTTGCTTGGATAAAATTACCTGTATGTTGGAAGCAACCTTCCTAGAAGATGTTCTCTTAGTTCCCGACGCTGCCTTCGCAGTGATCTGAAGATAAACAATTGATGGGAAGCATTCAGGCTAACACATCAATTTTACTTGCGAAAACGAAAGTAGCTTCACCACGCTTATTTATAGAGACTAATGAGCTCACCATAGGAAGGTTCGATGCGGACTTCACTACGACGGAATTCAAAGGAGTCTGAAAGTAAGTAAAGGCAATGTAATTGTATTTATATGATTCGCCTTCAAATTAACTTGAACTCTTTTCATAGAATATGGCATCTATAAATGTGCTTACCTTCATGATGGGTACAGCGAATACAATCTCCTTAGTAGATTCAATATTATCAACATTTGAAGACTGTGCAGGAGTGTCAATTATCTCGTTAATTTTCGAATAATTTGCCTGAAACTAAATGCAAACGTGCTATATAAATTGCCTCACCTTGGGAAGGGCCGGAACTTCCGTCTCTACAGGAATAGATTTATCGTCATAGGTAGAATTCACAGGAGTCTGAGGAAAAGCAATTTTATAGAGGGAACATTATTCATGGAACTCAATAACCTCAATGGCAAAATCGGGCGCAGATTTAGTAGAAGATTCAGTATTACAAGCTGCTGCGACTGGCTTAGAGGGAATCTGAACCTCAATGTTGAGCACGCATCGAAAACAATGGAAACAATTATTCATTTTGGAAACAAACCTGTTATTTTTGTAAAAAAATTAGCACGAAAAAATATTCTCAGAATATTTCAGAAACAACGTGTATTTCCATAGCTTCATAGCCTAAAGGGGGGGGGGGCAGGCCCGTGAAACGCAAACATTGCAAACGACTGCGCAGATATTCAGAATGCGAATTTTCGATTACATTTCTGGAGAAAAATTAGTGGCAATGGCTCCGACACCGCTAGATTTCGTAAAGCCACTCTAGTGTACAAGCATGAGCACATTAGCTTGGGAGCCTATCAATCGCCTCTTTTGATTTAACAATCTGAAATGAAGTGAGTCAACAGCGGTGTGGCCGCATGGTCATCCAACTTCAATCGAATAGTACTCATACATAAGCAATGTTGCGGTTCTTAAATTGATAGTGTACTTAGCATCTATAACATAGGTCTTCAGAGAGATCGCAAGTTCCATTCACAAACTGTTCAAAGTGCTTCGATCCTGCTTAAACTTTGAGGGTTGATGCGTACAGGGTGCGCCAAAATTACCCGGAATCATTGAACGAACTTCCTCAAAATTCACATCTGTGATTAATCGATGCACATACTTTTCGGACTATTTTATTTTTCATAGAGTGGTCATCCATCCTCCAACAGAATAATTATGAGCACTTTGAAATAATATTGCATCGATAAACAGTTTCCGCAAACAACGAAATCTGAGCCCTCACATGCTCCAATCACGATTTCGTGATTTTTGTAGAGCCACTCCCTAAATATTTATCGAGTTCAATTCATTATTGTATCATCGTTAGTAGGTTTCTAACATTTACTTACCACACTTAAATTACTCAAACACAACGCTAGGTTTCGTGGTACTATCTCGAAAATTGATTGTGCTACAAATTGCTCAGAAAATATGAACATCTATTCAGTTAACTATTGAGAAATTAATCAGGTTATTATCGAGTTTGCATTAGCTGCAGTAATTTTTACAGCGAAACAGGCGAAACACACGGCCCTGAGATTTTGTCCTCTAATTTTATCTCGCACTTTGCTCAATGGAGAACTTTCTGATCGCGCTCTCGAATATATATTTTAGAGTCCGAATATAGGTCATCCTAGACGATAAAAATCACGTGTGCGTGTGGTTTGTCGTTCAAGAGCTATTTGGTCCACAATATCCCAATGATGCAAGTGCGAAAGACTAACTTTCGAACATCGATACGGCTGAAGGAAAACTTTCCATGCAAAGAAGAACTTACAATTAGTCTACGCAACCTATACGTAAAGCGAATTGTTTATAAAGGCGGTTAATTTGAAGGAAAAATATCGGTCAACATGAGTGTCAGGGCAGGGTTTGCCTAAAAGTAGAAAAATTTTCACTTTCAGAAATTATACTGAAATCCACGTTTGGGCAACAACATTCAGTTTTGTTCTAATTATAGATTGAGGGCCCCTCTACATATTGGCGAGGTCGGGTAAGCCTATTCATAGTGCAAGTATATTTAAAATAATTTTATTGAAGTCAGTCCGGGTAATTTTGGCGTACCCTGTACTTTAAGAACTTGTCGAAACCTTCACAAAAATTATCAAGGCAACTGACTAAAAAAAAAAAAAAGGTCAGTTTGCAACTTGCAAGGAAAGACACAATGATTTTTGAACAAACACAAATTTCAATCGCGGAACCGAGTATCTCCAAACAGTAACGAAATGGTTTCAGTTTATGATCCATCGCATAAAAACGAAAAGACTTATGAACTCAAATTCCTTGGCAAGAGGTTACTTGTAAAAATGCCCCTCAAGAGAAGACACCATCTTGATTCCTAATTTTTAATAAACATCTAGTATGTGCGAATAGTCTCCGTAATTTTGCAATGAAATAAAAGCATACTACGAAAATCGCTCAAAAAATTGTAAAAAAAATTTCCTACAAGCATTTGGATAGAGGAGTAAAAAGTTCTGAAGTGCGGGTAGGGATTTTTTCAAGCTTGAAAATTTTCACCTTTTAGGTAAGGGTCCTCCCCAAGTAGTCGAAAAAACTTTTTGTTTGTATTTTTTTATTGCATTTATGAATATAGGGCATCGAGAAGATTAAAAAGTTCTTTAAGTGCGGATAGATTTTTCTTCGAAAGAAGAACATGCGGGTAGGGTACGTGATTTTCCACGTAGTGTTCGAACCGCAAAAACGAATTTAAAAAACATGCCCCAAAAGAGAGAAAATAGACACAACTGGATTTGTGTGGATCTTCTCAAAAATTTGGTTGAACTTTTGATCTTAAAATCCCAGGCCTGGTGATTACCATGGGTGGGACCGGATCGGCCTTCACAGCAGGTGCCACCTCATCGACCGAGACTGAATTCGCAGGAATCTGAAGAAATCGAATATTGCCCTGGGAGGCGGGGGGCAGAAATGAATGCGGCAATATTACCTCCATGGGCTGCATAGCTGCATAGAGCGCAGAGTTCGCAGAAGAATCAGCCTCGGACGCAAAGACTGTCTGAAAAAAA
Source organism: Pristionchus maxplancki (assembly GCA_900490775.1). Lineage (NCBI taxonomy): Eukaryota > Metazoa > Nematoda > Chromadorea > Rhabditida > Neodiplogasteridae > Pristionchus > Pristionchus maxplancki. The sequence continues at coordinate 176,982 of LS585879.1, forward strand.
GTCTGATTGGCTTGCATATTGGGAAACGCATCTAGACATACAATAAATAAGACCAAACTTTTTTTCTGAAAACATTCAAACAATTTTTTGATCAATTAGTATTATGTGCTTGCCCCGGGATCTATTTTCACTTCAGTTTCAGCCTCCGAAGGAGATGCATCATCAATCGTAGTCTGGGAAGCGATGCCGAGAAATTGAACTCCATCATCCTCATTCTCTGGAGGATCCTCTTCCTCAATATCGTCCAAAATAACCAATGGACACTGTAACGACAACATTGCGAATCTGTCATACTTAAAGTAGAAATTATCAAATTCTACCATTCGAGATTCATTTGGAGGCTGGCAAAGGTTGGGATACATCCCCGATATCAGCGATTTACTTTTCTTCAATGTAAGACTAGCAGATTCTTCCTACAATTGATCGTTATTTACAGGACATTCGAGCAAAATTTGGGCAAATTTTGCAACTCTGTCTCGAGGATTGCTGAGGAATTTTCTCAGCCGGTTCTGCCTAAAAAAAAGCCACGAAAGATGATATAATGTGAGACACCCTTTGAAATGTAGGATTGAAAATAATCCAAATATTCGACTAATACCTTTGCTTTCGTATCCCTCGCACTCATTTCTTGCATTGTTCTGATCATTAAGGTGATACTCTGGCCGAGATACGACATTTGACTGAATGTAAGATTAAATAAATTGCAATAAATTTTTTTTAAATGGCGAAAAATCCGTACTCTGCATATGGAAAGCTACTGAGTGCGCCAATGGAGAGATAATTCTCGTAGTACACGCAGTTTTGTATAAACTCGCGCCTCGCTTCATTATGCATATCTGAAAGCTCTATTTTGAACACGGAACGAAGCAATTCTAAATTTTGAAAAATAAAAATAAAGATAGTTCGAGATTCATTCGCTCACCAGAGCTGACAAAACCGCTGTATGCCGCTACGTCGGTCCACAACATTTGCACGTATCCATATTTAGTGAAGTTCTCGTGATCTGGATTCCAGAGAGCTAAACAACAGAATAAAAAAAATACATATTTGAAGTCGTCGAACCTGGGCGTTGCTTTACAGCATCGAAAAACTTCTCATAGTTAATATTTTTCCTTTGCGCGGCCATACCCTTAAATACATAATAAATATTCATCAACGCACAGGAACCGAGAAAATACAATAAGGAAAACAGAAAAGCAAAAATTAAAAATCAAGAAATTAAAATATACCGTAGTACGCAATTTGCACCATGCACTATGCACCCGTACTTCACAGAAACACCAAGTTTAGTAATTGATGCTGAACGATTTTTGAATTTTTTCCTAATATATAATAATCAATTAATCAAATATATATAGATTAATTGATTATTTATTAATTGATGATTTCTCAGCGTTGCAGCACTGCGCAGTCGATTTCAACGTGACGACCTGTAGTCATATAGTAATTACACTCAATCGCATTCTACATGTCTTTTATCACGGGTGTTCACGACCAGTGACTAATAATGACGGACAATTTTACCAAATTCAAATCTCCCTCCGTTTTGAAATTAAAAACCCACAGTAGATTTCGCATTCTGTACGAGAAATCGGTAGGGGGAGCTCTCTCCCCACCTGCTCATCCAAAGAGAGAGGGCGAGGTATGGGTCTCTGGGTGCGCTCTAGTCGCGCCGGGTAAGAGACCCGCGGGAGAGGCGAGAGAACGCCCCGCCCCCTTCGCGTTCTCTGAACCTCCGTGTTTATCTAATGGGCGAATTCGGTATCTATTCAAAAGCTAAATTTAATATTCAACACAATGATCGAAATTATGTCGTTCGTCACGATCGTTTTTGACATTGAATGAATTTCTTAAAGGGTCGAGTTCCTTCTAGATCCAATAGATCAAGAACTAGAACACAAGCGACTCCGGTATCTAAGAGAATTTTCAATGTTGATTTAGCCGATCTTATTCTTTGTTTCGTGCGTTACAAATTCTCGCTGTGTTTATTTCGAGGGGACGGCTTCTCAGATCAACCTTCTCCCTTCCCGCAAGCTACTTTTTCTTGTTCTCCTCATTTCATACTGACACATGGCGTGAAATAGTTTATTCCCGATCCGTATTGGGTTCTGATTCCGAACAATTCAATGCAAGCGAAGCGAAGCGAAGCGTAGCAGAGTAGAAATGTATCACAAAACATCGACTGAGATTCGTTTCCTTATATTTTAGCCAAAGTGGCTTCGTGCCAAAGAGGTCGACACGAGAGACGATTCGATTATTCTCCGAAGTCCGCAGCTTCTTCATCAGCTGCAGCCTCCTGAAGAGAAAGAGTGATCTTTGATCTCTTGGATGTGATTGTTAATCTCTCACCTGATACTGTTGATACTCAGATACGAGATCGTTCATGTTAGATTCAGCCTCAGTGAATTCCATTTCGTCCATTCCTTCTCCGGTGTACCAATGGAGGAAAGCCTTACGACGGAACATGGCTGGAATGAGTCAGGTTTTAGATTTACATAGTTCGAATGAGCGAATGAGTGAACACAATGGCCGATAACACAAATAACTAACCAGTGAACTGTTCAGAGATTCTCTTGAACAATTCCTGAATGGCAGTTGAATTTCCGATGAAAGTTGCAGACATTTTCAGACCACGAGGAGGAATATCGCACACCTGAAGAATACAAATATCTCATGAATAAATTGTTCAAAATGAAGATTTGAGTGACTAACAGCAGTCTTGACGTTGTTGGGGATCCAATCGACGAAGTAGGATGAGTTCTTGTTCTGGATGTTCAACATCTGCTCATCCACTTCCTCAAATCAATCGATTAATCAGAGTTCAAAGATCAAAGTTCTTACCTTCATACTCATTCGACCACGGAAGATAGCGGCGGCAGTGAGGTAACTGAAATGAAATGATGATTAGCCAAAGATCAAAGATCAATCTCCTCACCGTCCGTGTCTCGGATCACACGCAGCCATCATGTTCTTCGCATCGAACATCTACAATAAAATCAATACTTTTAGGATCTACCGTAACTTCTACAGTACCTGCTGCACTAGCTCGGGCACGGTAACTGCCCTGTACGATTGATTGGACCGAGAAGTGAGAGGAGCGAATCCAGGCATGAAGAAGTGAAGACGAGGGAAGGGAACCATGTTCACGGCCAGCTTGCGAAGATCAGCGTTCAACTGAATGCGAGTAGAGTTATGGTGAGCCCATGACTATTCGGCTAACCTGTCCGGGGAATCGAAGACAAGTGGTCACTCCAGACATCGTTGCCGACACAAGGTGGTTCAGATCTCAAAGTAGCCGGTTAATCTTTTCCTCCAAATATCTATAAGATATATCATCCCTTCACAAATAGATATCTCACCTCCGTAAGTGGGCGTGGTCAGTTTGAGAGTTCGGAAGCAGATATCGTAGAGAGCCTGAGAGAGTTGAATTGTGGTTCCTCTACATTTATTCAACTAAAGTCAATAATGATCTCACCTCATTATCAATGCAGAATGTCTCATCAGTGTTCTCAACCAATTGATGGACGGAAAGAGTCGCATTGTAGGGTTCAACGACGGTATCGGAAACCTGGAAATCATTAGCGATGAGCCTGTAAAAATTTTGGGGAAAACATTGATGGGCTTCAACCGACCTTGGGAGACGGAACAACGGAGAAAGTAGTCATGATTCTATCAGGATATTCCTCACGAATCTTCGAGATGAGAAGAGTTCCCATTCCTGATCCAGTTCCACCACCAAGGGAATGGGTGAGTTGGAATCCCTGAATTCAATAGTAAAACTTTACAACGGAAAACTAAATTATGTTATTCAACAAACCTGTAGACAATCGCAGCTCTCGGCTTCTTTCCTCACAACATCCAAGACATTATCCACCAATTCCGCTCCCTCAGTGTAGTGGCCCTTCGCCCAATTGTTTCCTGCTCCAGACTGACCTGAAAGAGTTAATCTCTTGCTAAGCTGCATGCATCTTTGGAAAATTTCAAGCATGAAACCTACCGAAGATGAAGTTATCGGGTCGGAATAGCTGTCCATAGGGACCAGCTCTCACTGAATCCATCGTTCCCGGCTCGAGATCGACCAGAACTGCTCTGAATGAGAAGAATGCATCAGAAAAGCCGAGTTTCTTGAAAGGTAATAGAGTTCGAATTACGGGTATACGCTTCATGTTAATCAATCTTCCGATTGACTAGCTAGAGAGTGTGCGAAATGAAGAGGCGATTATCCGTTTTCGAATTGTTTTTTCTGATAACTAATAATTTGGGTACCTCGGTACGTATTTATTGTTGCCGGCTTCATTGTAGTACACATTGATTCTCTCCAATTGAAGATCGGAGTCTCCCACATACTGACCAGTCGGATCGACTCCATGCTCATCAGAGATCACCTCCCAGAACTGAATAGAATAGGATTTAGAATGAGTTATCAATCATCATAAACGATAATATCTTCAGTTATTGCACTAGTACGGAAATCAGTCGAGAATCGAATGAGTTACAGTCATTCTATGCACGTATAAAAATAAGAATGCAGAATGAAGAGGATGAGAAGGGGGTCTTACCTTGGATCCGATCTGATTTCCGCACTGTCCTGCCTGAATATGGACGATCTCACGCATCTCTACTCGATCTGACTATGATCTACTCGAGACTGACGACTAGTCGAGACTAAGTCAGAGAGAGGAGAAGAGCCCCCCCCCCTCCCCTCTGCCCCGCCCCCTTCTCCCTTCCAGGGATGGGCTGATATTGATGCATTGCTGAGTGCCATCTGCCTCCATTCTGCTATGAATCTAAGAAGAAGGACGAGACCATCAATGGGATAAGAGAATGGGAAGGGAATCTCGAGATGGACCCTTCCCCCCTATCCCCCTTTCTCGATCCCCTTATTTCGCAAGTATTCCCTATTTCGTTCAGTGGTAATCTCATTGAAACGTCTCCTTCTGTTGACGAGTTTTTCTTCCGACTGAAGGGAACATCCAATTTAGAAGATGATAAGAAGTCGTTTCGTTTCTAAATCAATTTGAAATCGTTCAAGCTTTGAAAATTCCTCAATTGAAATTTTGAACGAATCAAAGGTGTGCTACATAACTTATTGAACACTTCTTGTCTCTGATTCCATTCGAAGATGCCATCACTTCTGGCTTCCTCTTCTTGGGTCATTTCCATCTCTTGGGGGAATTGGAACGACGAGAGAAGAGAAGGGGGAAATTCGTCCCCTTTTATTCCCTTTCCTTCCAGTCTCTTCTCTCTCACTTTTTCACACTCTCTCATCCTTCTAATTTAGCCCCTTTTCGGGAGGAGGACAAGAGAGCAGAGAAGACTCAATAAAGAAGGCTTCTGATACGACGACGACTTTATGGAGGGAAGAAGAAGACAATGAAAAGAGTGGAAGGGAATTGCGTTATGGAGGCTATCACATGGGGATCAATGGGGATGGATTATCAGTTGGCTAGTTAGTATCTTCATTTGATCGATAATCTACTCTTCCTCTCTATCGTGATCTTCGAATTCTCCTTCGTCGTCAGCAGAAGCGTCCTGAAAGCAGCAATTTAGTTTGAAATTTTAGATTTGGATAGCTCAAAAGTTATTCAATGAAATCATAAAATGCCGTTAAACCGACCTGGTACTGTTGGTATTCCGAAATGAGATCGTTCATGTTCGATTCAGCTTCAGTGAATTCCATTTCGTCCATTCCTTCTCCAGTGTACCAATGAAGGAATGCCTTACGACGGAACATGGCTGGAATCGAAAGGTTCAGAATGAAAAAAATCCAAGAGAGTAAATATGATTATGGATGCCAAAAAAACCAACCAGTGAACTGTTCAGAGATTCTCTTGAACAATTCCTGAATGGCAGTTGAGTTTCCGATGAAAGTTGCAGACATCTTCAGACCACGAGGAGGAATATCGCACACCTGAAGAATATTATTTAGATGCAAATATTGTCCGTCGTTGAGACTCACAGCAGTCTTGACGTTATTCGGAATCCATTCGACGAAGTACGACGAATTCTTATTCTGCACATTCAGAATTTGCTCGTCAACTTCCTGAAATTATCGATATGTCTTCTTCAGTTCTTAGAACGAATTCGAACGCTACCGTAGCCCTTCTGCAATCGGGAATTCAGTGCATTTCTGATTAGATAGAGGGGAGCATCTTTTGTCCATAGGAAATGAGGAGGAATGACATCTGGACACGTTGATAGGGGGAAGAGGAGGGAAGAGGAGGGATGGGGAGAGGACACGATAATGAGTGCACTAATGGAGAACGGGAGGGGAGAGGAGGTGAAGGGTTTGAATGATAGACTGAGGAAGATGGATACCCAAATGAATCGCGAAAGGGGCCTGAAAAATGAAATCGAACCTTCATGCTCATGCGACCACGGAAGAGTGCTGCCACAGTGAGGTATCTGGAAATTATTCATGATGAGAGATCAAAGATCATCCCACAAACCTTCCGTGTCTCGGATCACAAGCAGCCATCATGTTCTTTGCATCGAAGAGCTGAAATCAGCCGATATTCCAGTCACCGTACTCCGTCAAACCTGCTGAGTCAGCTCGGGTACGGTTATGGCTCGATACTGTTGATTCGATCGAGAAGTGAGAGGAGCGAATCCAGGCATGAAGAAGTGAAGACGAGGGAACGGAACCATGTTGACTGCCAGTTTTCGGAGATCAGCGTTCAACTGAAAATATTTATTTATTTCGATCAATCATGGATTCGATATTCGAACCTGTCCAGGGAATCTGAGACACGTCGTAATTCCCGACATGGTCATCGATACGAGATGGTTCAGATCTGAACGATGCATTTCATTCTCACACCACCCGTATTGTTGGTGATGATTTCTCGACGCTAACTCTACTCTTCTCGTATACTCTAGGTACGTTGCAAATGAAGAATCGTTCGTGGATTCGGTATCTATTCATTAACTGTACCTCCATAGGTGGGAGTGGCCAACTTGAGAGTGCTGAAGCAGATGTCGTACAGAGCCTCAAAGAGAAATTATAAGAAACTCTTTGGAAAGCTTTCACGAACCTCATTATCAATGCAGAATGTCTCATCAGTGTTCTCAACCAATTGATGGACGGAAAGAGTCGCGTTGTAGGGTTCAACGACGGTATCGGACACCTGGATACATTAACTTTACGACTCGTTCTATCTATTTCCCTTCCAATATCAAAGTTATTCATATCTGTGTTTCACTTCACAGCAATTCTCCTTGAACCTCAACCGACCTTCGGGGAAGGGACGACAGAGAAGGTGTTCATGATCCTATCAGGATATTCTTCACGAATCTTCGAGATAAGAAGAGTTCCCATGCCTGATCCAGTTCCACCACCAAGAGAATGGGTAAGTTGGAATCCCTGAAGGATTTTTTAATTGCCGCATGATCGTGAAGTTGTAATTCATTTCCGACAAACCTGTAGACAATCGCAGCTCTCAGCCTCTTTCCTCACAACATCCAATACATTATCCACCAATTCCGCTCCCTCAGTGTAGTGGCCCTTCGCCCAGTTATTTCCTGCTCCGGACTGACCTGAAAAAAACGTTGCGAGTATGATTTTTTCAAGTTTGGTGCTTACCGAAAACGAAGTTATCGGGTCGGAAGAGTTGTCCGAAAGGGCCGGATCTAACCGAGTCCATCGTTCCTGGCTCGAGATCAACCAGAACCGCACGAGGAACGTATTTACCACCTGAGAAAGGATTAGATATTTGAATCTTACTACTCAACGATCAAGCAAACTTCTTTTTACCTTGTGCTTCATTGTAGTACACATTGATTCTCTCTAACTGCAGATCGGAATCTCCATTGTAAGCCCCCGTCGGATCGATACCGTGCTCATCAGAGATGACCTCCCAGAACTAAAAGGTGTATGGTAGATCAGGGATATTTATTGATTCGTTCATCCTATTATGTATTCTCTGGTTACCTTAGATCCGATCTGGTTTCCACACTGTCCAGCCTGAATGTGAACGATCTCGCGCATTCTGAAACAATTCGAAGATGGCAAAGTGAAACAGAAAAACAAAGAATGAGTGAGACAAAAAGAGCAGTGAAGACTCATTGATGAGTCATGGTCAGTTTCGCATGTACACTTTCTAGCTAGGAACAGACTGCGCACAATTACTGGGTTTATCTTTTACCTCCTCGAACACTATAGAAACGAGTGCGAATTGAGAAGGGCGAGAGGAAAATGGAGAGAAGGAAATAGGAAGAAGAGAGAAGAAGGTGAATTAATCAACACATACTCATATCGTATTACACAACGAGCATGAATTTGTGTGTTTCCAAGTCTAGGAGGTCCATTTTGGAGTAAAGAGAAGTTGAATCCGCGAGTAAACTCGTGTCTGAGTCGTGGACACATCAAACTGCAGTCCCCCTCTCCCTCCACTCTCACTTATTGAACATCTCTTCCCTCTTCCCTTTTCGTCGTCTCTCGCTCTCTCATTCATTCAAGATTCCGAGGAATTACATTCCAATTCTCTTGCCTACGACACGATTTATCTCAACAAAAATGCATCAAAGACGATCGAAATTCACTGAGGAGAAGTGAAAGAGAAGATTCCTTCATTGGGCCACTACTGGAAAACGCGAATAACATTAGAATAAAGGGTAGAAAACGCCTATAGGTGAATGAAGCCTACGGGAAGAGAGTGGAATGAGAATAGGAAGGGAGATTGAAAGAAGGGGAGAGAGAGGGGATGGATGAAGTTTCCCTGGTAACTGAGAGAGGCGTAGGGACTACACACGGTAGTATGATTACGAGAGGAAGAGAGAGTAGGGGAGATTGAGAGAGTGACTAGAGAAGTGAGAGAAGGACGAGAGAGTGGGGGGAAGGGAGAGAGTCTACTCGACGTCGTGATCGTGTTCATCGAATTCCCCTTCGTCATCGGCAGTTGCGTCCTGAAGGGAAGGTTACGATAGATGGGAAAAGTCGACCACCCTCGATGCACCACTGACTACACAACGGCAATGATTACCTGATACTGTTGATACTCAGATACGAGATCGTTCATATTCGATTCAGCCTCAGTGAATTCCATCTCATCCATTCCTTCTCCGGTGTACCAATGGAGGAAAGCCTTACGACGGAACATGGCTGCAATGAGCTACGCTTCACATTGAATCTGAGCAACGCATCACATAGAGTATTGTGGTAGCGAAAGGAGCCCAGAAAACTAACCAGTGAACTGTTCAGATATTCTCTTGAACAATTCCTGAATGGCAGTTGAGTTTCCGATGAAAGTTGCTGCCATTTTGACTCCTCTTGGAGGAATATCGCACACCTGATGATAAAATTAAAGTTGACTGAAGAAAATATCTGGATATCTGGAAGTATCATCATTCTAAAATATCAAACTGTTCTTCGACAACTAAATAGCCAATAAATACTCACAGCAGTCTTGACGTTGTTCGGAATCCATTCGACGAAATAGGAGGAATTCTTATTCTGCACATTCAGCATTTGTTCGTCCACTTCCTGTTCAGATTATCGATTAGAAAGATCAAAGATCAGCTCGAACCTTCATGCTCATTCGACCTCGGAAGATGGCAGCTACAGTGAGGTATCTGAAATATTTTTGATCATAGTGCAGACGATCAGACATTTCTCCAATTTGCTCAGGAGCATACAAATATTCTCTACTGTAACCACTATTCCAAAAGACCGGAATAGAAACATTAATTTTTCAAAGATCAAAGATCAATCTGCTCACCGTCCGTGTCTCGGATCACATGCAGCCATCATGTTCTTCGCATCGAACATCTGTTGCGTTAGTTCGGGAACCGTGAGAGATCTGAAAATTGTCATTCATTTTTATGTTCCAAGAACATTTTGGACGAAGAATTTATCTACTTATTATTAATTTTTTTTCAAGAGCATTTTGGACGCAGAATTTAAGTTTTTTATTTTTTTATTTAATTTTTTATTTCAATAATGATGAACCCACGAATGTAGGATTGCAAATTCTCTAACCTGTACTGTTGACTTCCTCTGCTCGTGAGAGGGGCGAATCCAGGCATGAAGAAATGAAGACGAGGGAAGGGAACCATGTTCACGGCCAGCTTACGCAGATCAGCGTTCAACTAAAAAATTAAATTATTTTCTTGAGAGGAATTCTTTTGAAAATTTGGGAAACGTCTGGCGCAATATATTTTTGATTTGCGTTACATTTTGAGACCTTTTTTAAATTCTTACCTGTCCGGGGAATCGAAGGCAAGTGGTCACTCCAGACATCGTCATTGATACCAGATGGTTCAGATCTGAATGAGATAGTGTGTAAATTGCTGAAATTGAACGATAAAACATCTTCAATACCCACCTCCATAAGTGGGAGTGGTCAGCTTGAGAGTTCGGAAGCAGATATCGTATAGAGCCTGAAGATCGTTGAGGGTTTTTCCAGAGCTTTATAAAATATGTCTTGAATATTTCTTCATAATTTTCTGTACGAAACGCACCTCATTATCGATGCAGAATGTCTCATCAGTGTTCTCAACCAATTGATGGACGGAAAGAGTCGCGTTGTAGGGTTCAACGACGGTATCGGACACCTGGATACAACTTATTTACGACCTGTACTTTCATACTTCATAATGGTATTCATCATTTTGTCACTTCACAATGTTCCTTGAATCACAACCGACCTTAGGAGACGGAACAACGGAGAAAGTAGTCATGATTCTATCAGGGTATTCCTCACGAATCTTCGAGATAAGAAGAGTTCCCATTCCTGATCCAGTTCCACCACCAAGCGAATGGGTCATTTGAAAACCCTGCAAATGTTGTCCAGTAAATATGTGCGCTCTATTAAACAACGATAGAGATCAGTCGTAATTTTTAATGAATAAGATTTTTCTGTTTTGAGAAGCTTCTGAACTTTATTTCCGACAAACCTGTAGACAATCGCAGCTCTCGGCTTCTTTCCTCACAACATCCAACACATTATCAACCAATTCCGCTCCCTCAGTGTAATGGCCCTTCGCCCAGTTATTTCCTGCTCCGGACTGACCTGATAATGTGTTATAATAATGTAACAGTTCATTACCAAACAATATCTGCCAAAGTACCAAAGATAAAGTTATCGGGACGGAATAGTTGTCCGAATGGTCCGGCTCTGACTGAATCCATTGTTCCCGGCTCGAGATCGACGAGACACGCACGGGGAACGTACTTTCCTCCTGACAATGAATACTTCTGACTCTGTTCTCATTTAATTGTAAATCATGCATCTTCTTCTAGATTCTTCACATTCTTCACCCACCACTGGCTTCATTGTAGTACACATTGATTCTCTCTAACTGCAGATCGGAATCTCCATTGTAAGCTCCCGTCGGATCGATACCGTGCTCATCCGAGATTACCTCCCAGAACTAAAAAGATGCTGTAGATCAAAACATCGGTTGATTGACCTACCTTCGCTCCGATCTGATTTCCACACTGACCGGCTTGAATGTGCACGATCTCACGCATTCTGCAATACAAATCGATTTTTTTTCGAAAATGCGACGACACTTGGCGAGAAAAGGAGTGTAATGGAGACGAAGGAAGGGGGCAGAGAGGAGTCGTTTGACTCTCGTGGACCTCTCAGCTCTCTATGGAAACAACAGGAGGACTCTCAGTGGACACGAGAAAGAGGCTCTTCTTCCCAAGGAGTATTTAGAAGGGGAGAGGAGACGAATGAGGAATGGAAGGTCTTTCCTGGGAAAGGTGAGACGGAGAGAGAGGAGGGATGGGACAGGTCGATATGGAAGAAGAGGGATTCTCTACTGACGATGAGACAAATTGAGGATATCTCCCGATAAAATTGATCGAGGTTGCAGAATTCTTCATCAACTTCAATAGTAACCGTAGACTACGTAGACTCACAAGCCTAGACCAACCGGGATTGCACCTTTCCCCTTCATCCCGTACCTCTCCTCAACCTCCTTCTGCTCCGGAAGGCCCCCTTCTTCCCTCCCTCCAATTATCCCCATCCATGCATACTTCACTGCACAATCGACGACCTTCTCTCTCCACTCACATTTATCCTCCCCGCCCACTTCGACAAACCAACGAATTTCGCAAGGTCTTGAATGCGAAATGAGAATGGAGTCTAACAAAGGAAGGAACTTGGACTACTGAGAATAAATTGAGTGGATTTGCACTTTTTGAGTTGAATTATAACAAAGGTTGTAAAGTAGGAGAATCGCTCCTAAGGAGATATAGTATGCATCGAATTCCAATATGGGGAGGTAAGGTCACTTCGAAGGGAAAGATAGTACACGAACTACGATATAGCTGGGTCGATCTAATGAGCAATGGGATGTAGGGGGAGATTCAGGCTGAACATTCGACTACGGAATTTCTACCGTAATCTAAGATTCGCATTTGGTTAATTGGCCATAGAATTCGGATGAGGTGTCGATGATAGATTAAATTGATTGACTAAAGAAAGAAACAAATACTGAAGGTCATGAATATGGAAGTACTGTGGGTCAAATTGGAAGTGATAACGAGTTAATTGTACTGAGGATTGCAAGGAACGAAGGAGGAAGAATCGAGCTAGAAATGGGAAACAAGAGGGAACAATCTCAAGGAGAGAAAACAATGGGATGATAAACAACAACAACTGAGCATGAATCTACGCGAGAATCTTGTGGATTGCCAATTAGAGATAGGAATTATTCCTATGCGTGTTGAACAGAAGGGAATGTGAACAACTGCTCAAAGAGAGAAAGGAGAATCGAGGATAGAAGGGGGAATCTCGAATGGAAGGGGAGAAGAAGGGCTGGTTGAGATTCAACCGAGTGGAATATGGAAGGGAATGGACAGGTGGAGACTGACCATGGATGAAGCGGAGAAGGGAAAAGGAAGGAGGTGGGAGGAAGGGAGGAGGAAAGGAGGGGGGAGGGGAGGACAGAGACAATAGACCCGGTTGGCACATGGTAACAGATGCAACATGTGGACAGGTTAGACTAATCTGTTGCCCTCCTCTCTTCTCACACCTGAGATGGGATGGGGTGGGTCAAGGGGGAGGAAATGAAAGGAGCGGCTTCAGTTAGAACAATTATGAGATAACAATAACAGAGTGTAACTTCGAAAACTACAAACAACAAGGGGAAGTTAGCAATTGAGACTATTGAGTGAATCTAGGTTAAAGAATGGTGAAACAGTGAATAATACAGAAAGCGGGGTGAGGATAGTCAGTATATTGATGGACGCGATGAATACTGTTGGCGATATCCATTGATTCTTCGTTCTCTTAGAACAGACCGACGAACCATCCGAGGATCTGAAGATTACGATTTATTTCTCAGTGACATTTAATTTTTAAAATTTATTTTACATTTTTAAAATTCTAAAAAAAGAAAAGTATTAATTTTAAATATGAGACTCGACGTACCGGGGCGAAGAGAATTCCAGCGACGATTCCCGAGATGAGGAAGAAAGCAGCCATCATCATAGCAGTACGAGCACGTTCAGCTGAGACGTATCTGGAGAGATTGGGATTATTAATTATTTGAATTTGATAAAATAATTGGCTGGGATGAAATAGCTTACCTCGTGATGTACATCATGGAGAGGGAGGAAAGATATCCCGAGGAGAGGGACATGACCGTTCCAAGAATGAGATAGCACCAGTTGGAAGTGCACAGGACGGGAAGGATTCCTGAAGGGAAGATCGATTGGAAGAAGCATACTGTAGACTACGGTACCTCTCTTATCGGAGTAGAGATTGAGGAAGCAATAAGCAGGAATGAGCAGAACACGGAGGTACACCCAGATACGCATTTGATCGTGATGGATCTGAACAGGAATGATTATAACACTAGTAACATTAGATTGAACTGACGATTTGTCTGTAAGATCCGAGCATGGACCCAATGAATGCGAGCAGATTGAAGAGGAGGAACACCATCACGGCAATGTACAGTTTATCTGAACCCATTCATCCCCTCTCTCCCCCCTTTCCATCGACTGACCTCCGAGTGCGGTGAATAGGATATTCTCTCTGTCTGGCTGCACATTGATCATCGTAACGGGGAAGATGGTGAGAGTGACGAAGAAGACGAGGAACACGTTCGTGAATCCGATCCAACCCTGAGCAACAAATTGCCGAAGCTGCTTTAAAAATTTAAACCAACCTCGCAGAAGGTCTCCCAGAACTCAGTCAGAGTGACTCCCTTCTCTTCCTCAACCACAGATGCATCCTCCACACTCTTCTGGCACGACTTGGTGTAGTGACGGTAGAACGGCTAAATACTATCAATATATTGCCCAAACTCAAAATAAACCTATATTATATAATAAAATTCTGACCAGTTTCTTGAGGGTGAAGAAGGAGGCGAAGCAGCAAGCGATAGTGAGAAGAGAGATACCGAAGTAGACCATCGCACGCATCTCTATCGCGTCGAACACTGAAGGACGATAGATTGAGACTAGAAAGAAGGTTGCATCTCGACTCACGATAGATGGAGATGATGCTGACAATGGAGACGAAGGTACCGCAGAAGTTATTGCCGATGATGACTGCATTCGTGTACCTGAGACACAATTATCAATATTGTAAATTAGAAAAAAAAGATTTTGATTGTTGATACTCACTTGAAAGGGAAGTCAGAGACAAGACCGAAGATGGAATTCTGGTAGATTCCATTCGTTCCATTCAGAACAATCACAGAGAGAAGAGTGAGAGCGAAGAAACCTCCCTGCCCTAAAAATATATGAATTTGCTAATTTTATTCTCCTTTTATTAAATGTTTATTTTCCAAGCCTTCTCATCATTACAAGTTGTCGGGCCTTAATCCTTCTCTAGACTGTTGTAAACATACAAATATGAGGCCGTCCGCCTAAGGTTCAACAAAATTCAACGGAGGTCGGGAACAGGTAAAAAATCGAAATGTCTGAAAAGTTGGCCCTAGGTTTTTTGACCCTCTACACGCTGGTGAGGTCGATTTCGCAATATGTCCCCTCCGCGCTCCAGGGGGAGCACCCCCCATTTTGGCTAAAAACGCGTTTTTTGATGTGCAAGGCAAATGTGTTCAGATGTTGTAGAGGGGGTTCCCCTGGTCATTTTGAGCCATTTATCAAAAAATTCTACTGTGCATTTTTAGGTTTTTTTCAACTTTTTGTGGATGACCGAAAAAATTATTTCTCTGAATACCCTCGTTATGGTGCTCATTTTGTAGAGCTCGTCGGGCTGATCATTTTTTATATTGAACATTTTGAGTGAAAACCTCTCTATCAAAAGTTACAGGTCTCTAAATACACCTTTCTGGCCATTTAGAGAAATGAGTGATTTTGACCAGTCATAACTTTTGATAGAGAGGTTTTCACTCAAAATGTTCAATATAAGAAATGATCAGCCCGACGAGCTCTACAAAATGAGCACCATAACGAGGGTATTCAGTGAAATAATTTTTTCGGTCATCCACAAAAAGTTGAAAAAAACCTAAAAATGCACAGTAGAATTTTTTGATAAATGGCTCAAAATGACCAGGGGAACCCCCTCTACAACATCTGAACACATTTGCCTTGCATGCGAATTGGTTCAAAAATTGACTTTTTCTCGAAAACGAAATTCTTTTATCATGTGGCAATGGTTCCATTTGATAGAGCTCGAAATTCTGATTATGACATGTTGTTTTCAGGCCATTTCGGCCACTCCCCGACGAAAAAACATCAAAAAACGCGTTTTTAGCCAAAATGGGGGGTGCCCCCCCCCCTGGAGCGCGGAGGGGACATATTGCGAAATCGACCTCACCAGCGTGTAGAGGGTCAAAAATAACCTCTAGGGCCAACTTTTCAGACATTTCGATTTTTTTACCTGTTCCAGCCATTTGTTGACCCTTACACAAACGGCCTCATATAAACTTACCCTTTAAGCCTCATATGCCCCCCATCCCCTTTGGTATCATATGTTCTCCACACGTGGCTAAACTGACCCCCCCCCCCCCTCCTCGTTTTTAGTATCATATTACTATTCCATCACTCGCCACATGATCCCTTCTTTCTGCTAGAAAGACTTGATCCATTGACCGCCACCATCAAAGCTTCCTCACTGTATACTAGACTGTCCGTCTCCACATGTCAGGGAGAGTTAGGGTATGCTTCAGCGGTATTTCCCCTTTGATCTACCTCTCACCAGACTCCCTCCTTTCTCTTTCTCCTACTTCTTTATCGCCCTTCTCACAACAGTTGCACTTTTTCTTTAGTGCCCCCGCACTCTACTCCATGTGTCTCTCGTTGGTCAACAGAAGCAGCCAAAATAGTAGAGGAAAGACAAAGGACAGATGAATCAGAACCGACAACGGATCAGAAATGTCGAAAACAATAGGGACAATGCGGGAAGTCATCAAGAGTCAAGGAAAAAAGAGAGAATACAAAACTCACAGGGCCAGGTATCCATGTAGATGAAGCTCATGGTGAAGAGAACGGCGCAACCGACGACACATAGAGAGACGCCGATGCGCTTGGTCAGATCACCCCTTGAATTGACGTTATTTGAATTGAACCGTGCCATCCGTTGTATTTGTACAAGCATCTCAATATAATTTCACGACGTTGTAATAGCATCGATATTGCAATATCTTTATCATCAGTTTCCTCCTCTCTTCTCATCCATCAATCCCCCGCACAACTCGGTCTCTATTTCAGTTTCTCGCCCATTCTCTGCACTTGCGATCTCTTCTTTCCCCTGATCACTTTCTGTTCTCTCTATCACTCTTCTCTCCCCTCTGCAAGCCATGCACACTCTCTCGTTCTTCCTATCAATCAGTCGAAAGACGGATGATCTGATAAGTGGAAGAGGCCATTCCGCCCTTCTCGTTTGCAGAGCTACTGCTTCGCAAAGATCATTTTCTGTCGGAGAAAAAGAGAGGCAAACGATATAATCGCCCTCTCGATTCACCGACAAAAAGTGCTTACTTGACAACGATGAAGATGTTGATAAGATTGAGGAGGAGATTGGGCAGTTGAGAGCATACGTTCTGAAAGGGAAAATATTAGAAGAAATTCCCGCGACTTCTGGCTAAGTGCCCACACTTCCGAATTGGATTAGACGCACTTTTCTCTTCATACGAGAGCTAACATTTGTGAGAGATTTTTTTCCATGTTAGGAAAAGACGAATCAAGCAAAAAGATGGATTAACCTGAGCAGTCATGTAGTTTTCACTGTACCAGGTGCCATTCATAGAGCCATCTTCGTTGAACGTCTTCATCTTGTAGTTGACGTAGTACTGTAACAATCAAAGTTCATAAGTGATGGCATATCAATTGACCAACCGACTGAGCGATAGTGAGGAACATGTTCCATGGCATGAGAGTGCCGATTCCATGGAGGAAGATGATGAGATACACCAACGACCTGCGCAATTAAGTTCAGAATCAAGTTTAATTCAGTACTCTTACCATTTATCCACGGGAGCTTCATTGGGCTCTCCCTGGAGGAACGGTTCAACCTCAGCGGCCTTCTCTGTAATGTGATCGTTTAAAGTTTCAAAGTATCATCTTAATTTCCATGAAAAAGAGTGGACCCTCGGCGTCACTCTGCTGATAAGAATAATTAAAGAGGCTTACCCATAGGAAGGGCGACCTTCTCCTCCTTATCATTGGACAGCGGAGCCTTCTCTGTGTCCGTCATACCTCAAGGATGTTAGTACTAGCGACTGCCGAGAAAGAGGGTCCCCAAGGGGGGCGGGACACATGAGGGGGAGAGGGGCAGCGAGCGAACGCAGTGTGATAAGGTACAGGCGGGCCTCAGATAACGGAGAAATGAGAGACTGGGATACTGTAGGCGTATTGGCGGTGAATGATAACCCCCTCTTATCACACTCCAAAGAACCCGCCAAATTAAAAGGCCCAAAATTAAATTGCTACCGTATATAAAATTGGTAAATCGCACCGTCCACCCCACAACCGCCGTTTGACGGCTCTGCATTTGGTATTTCCCGGATGCCGCTCTTTTTGAAAATGTATTTTAAAAATAGTTTATTTTCCGTGTTTTTACCTTATTAAAATGCATATTCACTGTTTCAGGAGATGGAGGGATTGGATCTCTCACTCAACAAATATTCCACACATTATCCAGCGCTTGTCAAGGAGGTTCTCTTGTCAGGTTAGCAATCCCAATGTGTCTTCATTTAGATTTTGTCTCGGTTTCATGGGAATTACGAGTTTAAACCATAGGGAATTCAGAATCGCCAGAGGGACTCAGTGGTAGATGCGCCTCTATCGCCAATGGATGGTGCTGGCTCATCTCGGGCAGTCAAATCTTCGTGTGGAAACTCGTGGAAGTGCGTTCAACCAGCCAAATATGCCCTTGTTCGTTCATAAATTCAATTACCTATTTCGCAGGGTAATCGATCCTCGACGACACCGGCGTATCAGATGACTCTGCAGCGAAGTGGACTGCCTTTCACTCAAGATTCAGTCGTGATCTTTTGCAGAGGTATGTTTCACGGTCTACTATGCAAACCACAGCTAAATATGCTTGAAACGATGTATAGAACGTCTTTGATCAGGCCCGAATGCTCCTCCCGGGCTCATCGTTGTCTCTGGAGAGGGTACACTCCGTCGATGGGCTCCTCTTGGAGATTCACATCTTGATACAGTATCGTCCATCGAACTTGTCCTCCTAATTAATGTAATTAAGGTTATCGATATCGCTTCCGAAGTCGTTCTCTCAATTCAAATCGATGGAAGTTACTATTGTTCGTTTTATATTGTCGAATTAACTCCATAGATTGCATTCTAGCGGGATCTTTATTCGTCCTTCTCACTACGACTTCTGGCTCAATGCATCGTGTTGATTTGGTGAGATATTATCAGAGAGACTGCAAATAACACTATTGTACTTGTCGATCGCTGCGTTTAATATTTTCACTTTATTTAGCAAGAGAAGAATCGCGACCTTGTTGTCACTAGTGTGGGGTCGATTGTGAACCGCGGTCTAAAGTCTCGTCTCAGTACTATGCTGTGGGGAGGATCGTCTACCCATAACAATACAACCAAGTAGGAGTAACCCATTCACCTCACTCACGTGTAACATTCGTTCTTGCAGTAGCCGCATCTTGCGAATAATTGTGATGAATCGACCACAGGAGGAATTAGATGAAGATGATGAAGAGGTGAGGAAGTGATTAGAAGTGGATTGGGATGGTGTGATTATAGGCGAATACGATACTATTGGCCGTGTCCACTACGATGATCTATCTCTATTCTCCATTCGACCGAGTGAGTAGCATAATTTAATTTTTGGTAATATTCCTTGTAGAATCTTCTCTGGGCCGTCCCCATTCAACAATTGGCCGCTGCACTGCTGCCCTCCAGATTGAGAGTATGTATTAATTTAGTTGCTGAGATGAATATCTTCCCTCTTGCAGAGTGCGAATATCCGTGCAGTCGAGCCTCATCAATTGTGGTGTCTGGATGTGATCCCTTTGAGACAAGGAGCGCTCTTGCTGTTCGGAGTGGGCACGTTGACTGGAGGAGTGGAGATGGGATTGGGTGAGGAAGGGGAAGAAGGGAGAAGGGTTGAATGGATGAGGATGCGGTTGACTAATATCTAATTCAGCATATCTCGACCTTCGCAATAATGTGGCCACATCTCCTGCCTCTTTCAACTCCATTTTCATGCTCAATAATCGACCGACTCAAGGAATATTCAGAGTGAGTACTAGAGGAATTGATTCGAGTTGATTGGAGTCGTCACTCAGGCCCTCGACGAGTCGACGTTCGTCGGTCGAGTGCACCTTCTGATGGCCGGATCGACGATGAGATCAAAGACGATGAATCACACTGATGGAGTGACGATACTCCATCACAGATGCGTTCAGGTATCACAAGAGGCGCATCTACAATGAAAGACTCACTCAATTGTAGACCGTCTTCCTACCAGATTCCTTCCACGAGAAATCAGCTCTTCGCTTCACGAAAACTCTCGAACTCCATTCTAATGACACCTGTCTCGGATACGGTGAGAGATATGCCAGTTTGATGTCACCCCTGACGCTCCGAGACGCGATACCTCTGTGAATGAAGCTGCAGTTTACAGAGCACTTTTGATCTCGAAGATTATTAAAATAGAGGAATGATAACTGCGCTGTCTATTTATGGCTGTTGCAGACAGATAACCTCAAACAGTCATAATAAATTTATTTATAAATGACATAACCGAAATTGAATTATATTATTCACTCTATTATTGCAGCAAGTTGCCCCGATTTCTCGTTCCTCATTCGATCGAAGGCTGGAATTGAGACGATCCGAGTTCTTCCTTTGTATGTTTATCCCCTGATGTTCATTCCCATACGTCTGTCTTTCCAGAGGATTCGATCAGGAATCAGAAGAATCGGTGAAGGAAATCGAAGAAGTGTTGGATGGGAAGTACGTAGTGATGAGATTAAATCATATCCCAATAAGTGTTCACAGTGCGATGCAAATAGTATTGTTATTCAGGGAAGGCGACCCTCAATTCATAGCTATGTTCAAGAAATCTCTGTGGTACTTCGTCTCCAAGCGAATGGTCGGACATTTTATCTAATCAAAATAATGTACAATTATTTCAATTTGACAATTTCAGTCTTTGGCAGCTGAGTCCCTCCATGCTCTCCTCCAGTGTGATAATGTTGATCTGCCCACCATTGTGTATATGTATCTACAGCTGATGATAGATAGCACCTGTGAGTGGGGAGAGAAGAGAGACTTGGTTAAGAATGTGTGCACTACGATGTTATCATTCAACGATTAAAAAAAATTTATATGGGGCCATATTAGAAAAATTCACGAAATCTCCAAAGGGCTTTAAAAAAATCTTTACATGATCAGGTTTATTTCCAAAAATGTGATTATGATATTGGCAGGTTCGTCCTCTGGAATCTCAGCTGATCTTCGAAACAAGAAACTGATCTTCCAAAGACTCATCCTTTATCTCAAGAACATGGGTCTGTTTGAGCAGGTAACCACTGTTCTATTTTAACATGTACGAGTGAAGTACATATGTCTCCGTTCATCTCGGACCGAAGATTAATGTTTCTATTTCTCTCTCTCTTGATTAATCATCCTTGATAATCATCTGCTTTCTCGTCTATCCTCTCTTCTCTCTCGTATCGCCCCCGTAGCTTTGCCAGTATTTAAACCCCTGCATCCAATGATAAAGGATCTAGTATCCCACTGAACCTATCGTCTTGCGACAAGTGGTGCATCGAATGGACGCCGCTCCGGCGCACTGCCGGAGCCGGACCCGAGTCTACTCTCCTGTCCTGCCCTCCTCCCACCCCAGCTCCTCTACTGCCGTGGAATCGTCTTGCCCGGCCTCTTCTACTGGAGTCCCCTCTCAATCTAACCCGTCGTCATCTCCCTTCCCCT
>LS585879.1:215727-238282 GCA_900490775.1 Pristionchus maxplancki
ATGTAGGGCTCAGTTGTAATGGTGGAATCTATTGGCTCTTCAGTGGTTACGAGAGGAATTGTATGGGTTGAAGATTGAATGGTTGGAACAGTAGGGGTGTAGGGCTCAGTTGTAATGGTGGAATCTATTGGCTCTTCAGTGGTTACGAGAG
Source organism: Pristionchus maxplancki (assembly GCA_900490775.1). Taxonomy (NCBI): domain Eukaryota; kingdom Metazoa; phylum Nematoda; class Chromadorea; order Rhabditida; family Neodiplogasteridae; genus Pristionchus; species Pristionchus maxplancki. The sequence continues at coordinate 215,879 of LS585879.1, forward strand.
GAATTGTATGGGTTGAAGATTGAATGGTTGGAACAGTAGTGGTGTCGGACTCAGTGGTAATGGTGGAGTCTACAGGGGATTGGGAAGAAATGGAGGACACGGTCTCGGTTGAGGATTGAATGGTTGGTACAGTCGTTATGTCGGGTTCCGTAGTCAGGGTGGAATCATGGGTCACTTCTGTAGTTGTAAGAAAAGAATCAGAGGTTGTTTTATTGGACTCCGGTAAGTCTTCGCTGTCTATAGGATCTTTGAGGTCTAGTAAGAGTCGGCGGGTTCGTGAATCTATCAATGGGATCTGTGAGACAATCAAGAACAGAGGGAGGCCAAGGGAGAGAAGCTGCATCTGAAAATACAAACATTTATATTAGAAATATTTTAAAAATAAGCGCGTAAATATCGTGAGTAGTCTAGAATGATGCCACTGATTTCGAAAAAGGTGCGGTAGTTTGCAAAGGGAAATATCAGAGAGGCTCGATCGTTCTGTATTTCCAGATCGGCTTAGCGAAATGATGATAAGAAAGGATTAGAGGAAATGAAGAGCCATTGTATGCAGAACAATGCGAAAACAAACCAATATTGCTCTTTGCGAGTTTCCTATTGCAAATCGATGGTGAATTGAATGGTTGCGAGGTTTGGGATGGCGTATGATTCATTCTCCATCACTCGAGGCTATCTCAATCGTAAAACAAGGAACAGTGTTTGCTGAAGAGACGTCAGCAGCATTGAGAAATAGATTGAAGAAGTATGGTGAAAGAAGAAAAAGACGAAGCATAATTTATCCGGTTACAAGGAAGACGAGTACAAATAACGATGATATCAGGGAGAACGGGAAATGAGATCGTTTCGCATCGGGGAAATTGATCGAGTACGGGTAGTTTCTCGGGTTAGATTGAGTGTTCACGAGAACGATTCTGGTTAAATTCGTCGTATGCTTTGCGTATTATCCAATAAGAAGTCATAGATTTGTATTGACGGGGGAGAGAGATCACGATGAGAGTCCTTCGTAGAGGGAAAGAGCATGGACGATGGAGGGATCTGCCTTTGCTCCCTCTTTGAATTCATCCAATGTCAGTTGAGCGTCGTTGTTCTGCAATTTATTCGAGTTAGATGAATACTTTGCTGGTTTGGAAAATTCAAGGGGTTTAATATTTGGCTTGACAGTGCAAACTCGCCTTGTCCATCATGGAGAATATCCGATCGACTCTCTTCTCCGGAGTGTTCTCCTCATCGGGGAGCTTGACACTCGAACCAACCATCTGAAGAGGAATACTTGGGATATTCATGGAGGGAGTGATACCTTGTAGATGGAGTCAACAATGAGCAGCATCTCATCTCTCGTGATGAATCCATCGTTGTCAACATCGTACAGGCGGAATGCCCCTGCAAGGTTATCGATGGTTTCTTCGTATTCCACCCCACCCCCTTCCTTCAACTCACACTGCAACTTTTCGTCTAGATTTCCTCTGGAAGTGATGGAGAGTGCTCGGATGAACTCGTGAAATTCGATGGCTCCGTCCTGAATTACTACTCTTATCGTTGTTCTCGTTTCGTGTTCTCACTTTGTTCTCATCGAAGACCTTGAATACGAAAGAGGCGAAGTCAGATGGATCTCCCTGGGGAAAGAACTGCTTGTAGATCTTCTGGAAACCCTGCAACATCGAGGATTTCATGCTTCGTTTCGTCGACGTCGTCGAGACTCACAGCTTCAGTGAGCATTCCATTGGGACAATCCCTGACGAATCCCTTGTACCACTGCTTGATCTCCTTGTCAGTGACTGAAATTAGTCATTCATCAAGATCAAAATACTTTTGAATCCACGTGGTGAAAGGCGTTTTGCCGCATGATTGATCTCTGTCGAGCTTTCGCTTAGTCATTCTCACTTCAACATCGACGCAGTCGATAATTCAATTTCCCATTTATTAGTTTGTAGTCAGTTAGAGATATGGAGGAGGAGTGGGGGAAGCAGAAGGGAAGGAGTGAGAGTCTCATTCACAATTTCCGGCTCGAGGTGCCGTGAGGATCGACAAAAAGCGAGGGATACATTTCAGTGGAAGAAGAACGAGTATCGATTTTTAGACCAATTTTTAGGATACGTCATCTAATCTATCTGTACTCACAGTAAGTCTGCTTGGCGAGCTGCTTAATCTGCTCCTGACTCATCTTGCTGTTCCCCTTCCCCATTATGCAATCGAGTAGATGGAGATGAATCTTGATTCAAATGGATGCGTGACCAGAGGAGAGGTCACGAGAAGGAAAGGGACGGCGAGGGCCGACCAAATTGAGAGATTATTACCTAGAAAGATTATGATTATTCTAGAACGAGACTATTTCATGGAAAGGAACGGTTGGGAATACGGAATAGACTCGAAATACGAAGACATGGGAAAAAAACGCAAGGAATGAGATTCTACACATTCCTAGTAATGCGTAAAGGGAGACTGATTGAGTATGGGAAAGAGTTTGAGGGGAAAAGTGCCGAAGAGACTCATAACCGAGTTATGTGATGAAGAGGGAGAAAGTGAGTGGAAGGAAGGTTGGTTGAGAGAGGCATCAATGCAGACAGATGCGGTTGGATAAGTTTGTATGAACGATGGTCGATGTTTCATGGAAGAGTCCGTGAATGAGGGCGAGAGAGAGAGAAGGATAGGAGGAATGAGAGGGAATCTAGGCGAATGTTATCGCCTTCTCATTATCACTATGGCAACAGGCGAGAAGGGAAGGAGGAGAAGGGGAGGAATGATTGAGAGTCGAAGAGACAGGAGGAGGATGGAGAATGAAACAGAGGGAAGGACGACATTCTCAAATGCATTGCAAGGCTCTAAAGACGTAGAAAATCGTGAGATTTGTTCGAATTCGCACGAGCCGACGGAACTCGTCATAAGAGAGCAATGGACAGAAGGAGAAGGTACATGAAGGAAGTGAGAAGAAGGAAGGAAGGAAGTTGGTGTTCTACCAATTGAGGAATGAAATTAGAAGGGAGGTGCGAGAATGGAGTGATGGATAGAAGTGAGAAGGGGAAGGAAGAAGGAGTGAAGTGAGGGGGGGGGGGCACAAGTGCTCGAGTAGGTTTCATCCACCTAGAGAGACGTGTCCAGAGATAATTGAACTTCTTGAGGGCGGAAAAGAGGAGAAGGAAAGACAGGAATGATCTGTCATCTCGAGCAGAATGACAAATCTTCTTGCAATGACTCAGTCGGAGCTACCAATCATGCAGATTCCGTCTCCATTTCTAACATTCCGGAACACCTTTTCCTTCTCTTTTTCCATTGGGAAATAGAAACACGGGACGTCAATAGACACAAAGAATGCATGTACACCCGAAATGAGGAAGCACCAGCCTCCAGACATCGTGACTCCCATAGATGAGTATGACTACAGGGGGAATGGCAGTCCCTCACGGAATACTACGGTCACTTCGAACCAGCGAAAACATGTTGAGTGTGGAATAGAGCTAATGAATGAGACTGAAGGGCGAAGGGATAACAATGAGAAGGAGGATGAGGGAGGAGAGAGGGGAGGGGAAGACGTAGAACCAATCTCTCCCTTCACGGGAAGTGACGAAAACACCGTGAAATTGAAGAAGGAATTCGAGATTCGACAATGAATTTGGTGGAGAGACGGACAACAGACACTAACACGAGTTGTGAGCTGCGATTTATGTTGTTGATGGGAAGATGAAAGTGATCGAGAGAGGATTCCAAGACATTCACTCATTCACTCAAATGAGATACAGACCCCAACCACTTGCAAAAGTGAGATCACCAAATGAAAACCAGGAAATCTGCTCTCCCGTTGAATTAGATAAGTTGAGTGATAACTCCGGAAGTGTTAGCAAACCTGACGGCCGATCAAGGGTTTGTAGGAAGGAGAGACATATGTTTTGACGACTCTCCCAGATACTACTGCGATATAGCCATACAATGGAGACGAGAGGGGATGAGAGGGAGGAAGATCGAGGAATCTTGTGATGAGAAGAGTAGTACTTGAGAAGAGGAGGAGTGAAACGGATAAGGGGAAATCAGGTGGGAGGAAAGGATTGAAGATGAGGAGAGGAAAACGAGATCATGACGAATGGACTGACCATGAACTTGACTAGTTTGATTTTTGTTGGAGAAAACCCAATAAAGCGTAGTGCAGTGCTGAAGGGAGACAGATAGACTGGACTATTGCACACGCGATGGAAAAGGATATGCTCGATGGTCTGCTCAAGAAGAATCTAGTGGCTAAGTACTCCATCCTGTGCTCTCCTCTCCTCACGTGGTCACAACACTGTCCTGACTAACTCAGTCTGAGTGGATCAATGACATAAGAGAGAGAGAATTGTTCGAAAACAGAGGTGGGTACGGTTTCTCGAAGAAGTGGTTACTCGAAAAAAAAACCGAAGTGGAAGTGCTATAAATTGTCGGTTGGTCGCACTCAAAGACAGATGGAATATTCCAGTGAGGGAAGAAGAAGCACGCGAGAGACGAAGAGAGGTCAACGACGTTTGAGGGAATGAGAGACCAATGAGGATAAGAAACATGGAGAAGATGTCGAGGAGATACAGAGAGTAGACGTGTCTCGATTGAAAAGGTCAGCACTCTCATTCGAGTACCTCTCTCTTCTCTCTTCTCAACGGTGTCAGAAACAGCGAGTAAATGGATGCGGAGTTGAGAAGGAGAAGGGGACATTCGGAAGTGAAGAAGTGGAGATCGAGAGTGAAGAAGGAGGAGAAGGAGAAGGAGGAGGAGGAGGTGGGGGAGGTGGGAGGGGAGAACGAATTATCCAGGGAAGAGACCATGTTTTGTTGCCTTCGCGTGAGAGCGCGAAAAAAGAATATTCTCAAGGCATCTCGGAATTAATCACGACTTCGAATAAAGAAAGAGGAGAAAAGAGAGGAAAGGAAGGATGAGGGAGGAGGTTGACATTGTGATCCCTCCTTCCTTCCACAATTGTTGTCCCTTTCGTGCCTAGATAATCTTTGTGATCGAGTAGAAAGTGGTCTCGAGAAGCATTTCCGCTTCCTTTTGCGTGTTTGAAAACGAGAAGAGGCCCGGATATGTTTACATTCACACACAAAAATGCTCCAAGGAATGCATTGAGACATTAGCACGGAGATTACTCGTGGTGTCCCTCCTGATTACGTGAATGGAATGGGATTGAATGATGTCGATGGAAGAACAGAAGACTCGCGTCACTCAAAGTGCGAAATAGGATCGTTTAGAGACGCAAGGGAATTTCGCACCCTTCCAATCCCTCCCCTCCTCTCCCTTCCCCGCGCTGTCCTCTGTACACCCTATGTTTCATTCCATAATTAAATGAACGATCCTCCTCCTCTTTCTTCTCCTTTCGTCCCTCACCCAATTATAATCCTTATTTACGAAAATGCATCGAGCGCCTTAGCGTTCTTTCTCTTCTCTTTTCTTTACTCAAGCAAATGGACTGTAAAATGAATAAGGGAAAGATGGCCAAACGTCATACGGTGAACTGTTACTCGAGATCGAGGAAGTGAAGAAGTGTTCTGAGTGTCGAATTACGAATAGAAAGAGAGAAAGGGAACCTAATAAAGTCAGGAAGCAAGTAAGGAAAGGAAAGCTGCACGTATAGAATAAGTGAGTGGGCTAAATGGGCGGAACTCTGTATGGATTGAGACAACGTGCACTGATGGAGAAAGAAACCTCATCAGAAGCAGCCATTTAGGGCACTTTGGAGGAAAGAAGGAAAAGAAAAGAAGGGATTGTAGCCAGAAAGCGAGTCTTTTCCCACAAGGCGAGAATGAATAATCGGAAATTGTGGCGAAATCTTATTAGAATCACGCTGGCTTACTTGTTGGGAGTGAAAGTTAGAAGGCAGGCTATTCTGGAGGAGGAAAGGGAGGAGGATGGAGGCACTTATTCGACCCCACTCGGAGGCAAGCCCCACACTCACTGTAAATTAGAAGGAGGAGACTGACGGCGAGATTGGATCTTTGAGGTCTCTTCAGATTTAGTCCGTGTTGACTTGGTCTAAGGGGGGGGGGGGCTGCGTATAGAGGGGGCAGGGGTGGGAACATTCAATATTAGCCATGTTAAGAAGCAGTCTGAGCATATGGGAATTAGATGGGACGAGAGACATCTTCGTCTCTTTTCGTCCCGTGATTCAATCCCTAGAGAGAAAACAGAAGAACGCCAAAGGATGAGATATCTGATAATCGGAAGAGGACGAAACTGATTATCAGTCGTGTTACATTAAGAGAGAGAAAAAAAGGTCTGGCAGTAACATAGCGCAACTACCTAGCTTAATTTTTTATCTTTCAAAATGATGCGACTTGGCTGGCTGGCGAAACGTGAATAACATAGACAACTTGTCGAAAGGAAGAAGATATCCTCTTTCTCTACTCGAGAACTGTGGATGAGTGACAGAAGGAAAAGAGAAGCGACGAATGAAGAAGAAGGAAGAAGGAATCGACGAGGAATTCTTAATGTGCCGCATTTCTAATAGACAGATTTGAGATCAATTTGCGATGTGCGCATATTCTGCTTATTTTTCTCTTAGTTTATTTATGTATGTATTTCAAATATCTCCATAATAAATTTCACAATAACGGATTGATGCGTGCAACCGTGCTATTCACAATACAGAGCAAGGACAGCCGATAAATCTCATCTTATATTATTAATATTTCTCTGTTAATATTATGCTGCAGGAGGATAATGCCTTGGGTACTGTACAAATCTCTAGTCAATCGATGGTTAGCGAGTTTACAGTATTCTCATTCGGTGCGGGATTTCGTCTACTCGCGGAACACTGGTGATGCTATTCTAGAAGGAGAGGCGTTGTGGGGAGGAAGAAGTTGCACTGTAGGAGAGAAGGATGAAGGACAGAAGTATCGCTTAGCGATAGAAGAATTCGATGCAAGAACGGAGACAATCACAATAAGCTGTCCCTACTGAGGGAAGAGATGAGTTGTACTCAGAGTATGGAAGGGATAGGAGTGGGAAGGGAGGATCCAGGAGGATGGGAGGAACCAGGAGTGGCGGGGGCTGAGGAGGACACTGAGGGACCTGCTGTTTGGATACGGGAAGGGATCGGGAAGGGAGAGGAGGTGGACGGAGATCCCGTTTGGGGAGTACCACCGTTCTTCGAGGAATCGGGTTGATCTTGAGAATCGGCTCCCTGCAAGATAATTTTAATTATTGATTATCTTAAATGATGTGATGAGAGTTGATCTCGCAAACTGAAGTTCTCACCATGAGTCTCAGTCGGGCGAAATCCTCGAAGATGAGGTCATCATCTTCGTCCATTTCTCCTTCCATCCTAAAAACAACGAATATATATTTTAATATTAAATGAAAATTAAAATGAATTAGAAAGAAAGGATGAGTAACGTACTCGCTCCATTGAATGAGATCTATCTCCTCTGGTTTGATGAGCGAATATTTCTTCACTGACTCGATCAATTCCTTCTGCGTCTAAATTTGATCGTTGATCTCTGACCTCGTTTCTTCATCTGTCTCACCTTTCCAATCAAGTCATGTGCAAGTTGCGATGGTTTATAGGTAGCGAATAGTTGGACGGAAGGTCGTCTCTCGGGTGTCTCGGGTGGTTTGGAATGAGTGAGAGTGAAGGGAAGTTCGGCCACGAGATCTCCTCCCAGAGGACCCGCGAGGGAGGCACGCACCTGCAGGAGAATGGAGTAGATTGAGATTGAAAGAATGGACTAATGAACAGCAGTGAACGGGTATTCATGCGGCGAATGAAACTCATTCAGACAAAGTGATTAAAAATACCTTGACTTTGTACTGCACGACGATTCCGAGGGATTCCTTCTCAGTGTTGGCGTCTCGGCTGGAATTATGCCAATTATGAGAAATATAGCTACATAACTGACACAGCTTTGGTACTTCTCAAGGAAAATTTCTTAATCGCTATTCGAATAACCCCAATCAATGTCTAATCTTACATGGTTGACGAAGCGAGATTGGTATCTTCATGTTTCAATTGTCCATCGAGAGCGAGTCCTCTCTTGTCCTTATTCCTCGATAGAAGGGGACACATCGCATAGACCTTCGACAGAGTTCCTCCCGGACCGACTGGGAAGCCCTCACTGAAAGAACAATGATTTATCATTCGAATGACCTATTAATCACATTCTTTTTCTGCGATGTCTGGATGTTCCGGTTCCCTCATATATCTTGTCATGAATAGATAAAGGTGCAGTAAATGAATCTAACCAAGACTCGGCCCTGGCGACTTCACAATTGTAGGAAGCAGTGGTGAAGAGACAGATATCGGCCACTTGCACTACCGAGATCTAAACAATATTATTTATTTTACATGTCTTCATTATTCTCTCATTTCCTTACCTTCAGCTTCTTGACAGTCTTATTGCTGTTGTTCTGTAGATGGACATTGACTGAGATGGATTCGCCATGGTAATACATCTGAAATAGACTCATTCCCTCACTGTCCATTTCATTCGGTTCTCCATCGCCCCTTTCACACACTTTATTTGCTCCCTTGTTGTTGTCCTTGTCACATGGAATGGTGATGTATGAATGTATCACAGGCATTCATCCAACTGCTTACTCATAGCTCCAACTTCAGCTAACAAGGAAGCGAAAACTTCTCGATTTCGACGACATTTCGATATGACGCATGCCGTAGTAATCCCTTCGATGAGTAAACATCACTGACCTCTTTGTCCAACGACACTTCCATATGCAATAATCCACTGCTCATTCTGAATTCTCTGCTCACATCGACCATCGGTTGGGGCTTCGCTTCATAAGGGGCATACGTCAACTTCCGAATCGCCAATCGAACAGTGTTGCTGAAATATGAATTGTGTACTTTCATTTCCCCTTTCTTTTCCGGGTTCACTCTGTTGATAACTCGTCTCTCTCTCGAGAATGCATTGAAAAATGCAGCAACGGCGGAGCTATTCTTCTCAAATCGTTGCATAATAATGTTCTCTCTTTTCTGGACTACAACAGATTTGTCCCTTGAGAGGGGAGAGAACGAGGGAAAATGCCGTGAGATTCAAAGAGGAAAGGGTGAGATCGGGCAGAGTTCTCGAAGTGAATCACTTTGTATGTCGAGAAGGATAAGTCATGAGATTATCCGGATTGCGAGAGAAATCACGGGGATATCACGAAGGAATCTAGCAACGGACTTACGAGTACAAAACCACTTCCGACTATGAATTTATCGTTCAGGGGTTTTCCAAAGTCCTATTCTGATCCGATCGATTGATGAAGTAGAATAATAAGGGCTATAAACTGACTGTTTCTTGGGTTTCGAGATGTCTCCATCACTTCCAGCCACGATGGTCTTCAATTCGTAATCCACCCCACAGGGTTTCCCCGTATCTCCAGGAGCCGGCTGAAAGTATAAAAAATATTATATCATTCTTATTCTCTTTTCATCGATGTCACGTTTATGGTTGTCTGGATACATTCTGTCTCTTTCTTTCATCTTTCCATTCCTTCTCTTCCTTTTCTCATCGTTCTTGCAGACACAAAGGCATTTCCCCTCTCTTTCACCTTTACGATTATTAAACATTCCGAGATTCGAAGAGATCTTTTCCCTCCCCCGTCTCAAAACGTTTCCCCGTATTCTCCCCTTCATCTCCCTTCTTAGTCGTTCATCCTCAGAATCCGAAATAATAGAGTACGTGATAGATAGATGCCAATCTGAGAGAAATGAAGGAGAATTGAGGAATGAGAAGAGAAAAAGAGGGAAGGAAGGAACCGAAAAGACGACAAAAAGACGATTGAATTCGATTGAAGGAGACTGCACTTTCGTTCTATTTGGGTATGATGCCCTACTCTGACCCCTTCGTCCCCTCTCTCTTACTACTAATGCACTGAGAGAGACCTTCCTCTTCCGTCTCCCTAACAATTAGCCTCGAATATCCTCCTCCTTCTCTATTTGGGGTACGAGACCTCATTTCAACGATATGAAACATAAAAGGAGATATGTTTTTCCTTTGCATTGAATGGATCAAAGAGAAGGGGCGAACATATTCATCCATCATTCATCCTCCCACTCATATTATGCACTCGACTTGTAGCAAAAAGGAAAGAGCTCAATAGACCTTTTCTAATTCTAACTTTCATCCCCTTTAGCCCACTTCAATTACTCGCTTCGAGTCAATCGAGATATCGAGTCCCTCCCCTTCTCCAGTCTAAACGTATTATCTCAAGAAGGAAAGAGGGAGAAGGGCCTTCTGATGGCTTCTCTTTACTAACGAACGAGAGAAGGGAAGACCCATAGGAAGGACTGAGGAATGGACTTAGAGACGGAATGGAAGGGGAGAGTACTACATCGCCCCCCCTCGTTCGATAGTCACGAACACTCCTTCTGTGTTTGTTCTCTCTTTCCCTCCTCTTCCGATCATTCCATCTCTCTTTGTCTCTACCCGATGATCTACCCCTCTCCCTTCTCCCCTCCCTCTCTCTCCCCCAATCGAGCCCCCGTGAAGGAAGACACGAGAGTGGGTGCTAAGAACAAATACGTCCCTGTTAGGGACTCGGATAGAGAGATTTCACAGAGGAAAGGAGTTGGAATTGGTTCGTTGCGAGAAGAAATCATGGGAATTCGACAGCATTCGCATGACATGCACGCGATATTTGAGAGAGAGATCGAAGGCATTTCTCTCACGAAACAGCGAATGACTCGTTGTTGTCATAGGACACGGATGGGAATGAAAAGGAGGGAATGAATTCTGACCTGCAGAGTGACTGACGATGCCGATTTGGGAGGAATTTCGAACCAGAAGGGGAAGGCATTCTTCCCCAATTTCTTCTGCAATCTCTCTTGAAGACGAGTGAGAGGTCGTTTGGGAAGGGCATTCTCTGGAGGATAAACCTGAAATTGATCACTTTCTCACTAGATATTTCCCTTCTTTCCAATCTTTCGTGAGATCGCGGAATCGCAACTCAGTTTTCCTTCTTCTCAATAACAAGTTGGAAATGGCGGGGTGTTAAACATGCCCATTTCGAATGTTTCCTTCTCCAAGGTGGTAATCTTCTGATGTTTCTATCTACTTTCGCATACAATCAGTGGCAGGTGCCCCATTTCAGCTGGATTCAAGGTCTTCATTCTCTCTTTCTCCCTCCCTCCATCTGCTCATTCGCTCTTAGAAAATGCTACCGATTGCGTCAGAAACAGATTATGTATAACATGGGAGAAAAGTAGGAAAGCGATTCGAAATTCGAAAGAGAAGTTGCAATTCTCGCTAAGTGCTTTCTCTCTTTCTCTTTTTGTCTATCGAACTACGTTGCCAATCGAGAATCCGAATGGAATTGAACAGATGGGAAAGAAAGGAGGGAGGCAACCATAATCGGCCTTCCCCCCATCGAGTTTCCATGAATTTCTCCCTCTAAAACCTGTCAACTATGCTCATGAGAAAGGAGAAGGAGTCATAATTGAAGGAGTGGAGAGACAATGGAGGAAGGAGAGAGACAAGAGGGGAGAGACTCAGTTACTTGACCTCTAACCATTGATTGTGCTCACTTGAACTTGTTGTGAGATGAGATCCTTTCTGAAGGTTAGACCGAGCACATCCAAATCTTCTCTTCCGTATCGAAATGCAGCTAGAAGATGACAGATGATCTTCCTTCTGTCTCTCACATACGATTCGTCCACCAATACCATTCCATCTGCAAGGAGAGACCATTGGAAGAGATGTTGTGCCTCTGTTCCCATCCCTTTCCACGGGAGGATTAATGTCGCATAGCAAAGGAAAGGAAAAGAAAGGGAAGCAGTGGTCGATACTTCTACATAGACCTACCGATGATATCGACTCGATCTCCTCTATCGATGAAGTCCCTCTTCCCGAGATATGTCGTAATCTGAAGAGAAGCCTATGAAGATCCCTTTGACGGACAGATAAACAAGAGATTATCGAAGGAAATGGATTGATCACGATGAGATTGGACAACTGACCATTCCATCTGAAGAAGTCTTCTTGAAGACCCTGCAATGACTCCATCTTTACTCCAATTCTCATTCATTTTCCCTTCATGATCTAGCTTTTGGCCATTGATCTTCTGCATAATTCGCAGAATAGTCACGAGTCTAGTGAAGATAATGACCTCGTGCCGATCTTGACATCATTATCAGCCGACATTCGGGAAAAGTCGACGGATTCGACGCACTCGATGGCACACGACGGAAGGAAGAACGGAGGGCCTGGTTTTAGTATAGTAGACGGAATAAGAAATGGGAGGAGGATGGAAGAGACAAGAATGGTAAACAACAATAGAGAAAATAGACGAAAGAGCGGACGATTGAGACTAATTATGTGAATAAAGAGAGATAATTATGATAATGATAGAGTAAGAGAATGGAGAGATGAGTAAGGTTTGAGTTAGTGGAGAGGGTTGAATGAGGGATGGAGGAAGGAATGGAGAGAGGGAGTGAACTACATCCCTCCTCCCATCCACTCTCCTCCCTTCTCACACTCTCTCACACTCTCCGACACTCCTCTACCACGCTGACGCGTATACGCAACGCGTGCTCTTCGGTGGAGCACGAGGTATTCGATGGAGCAGATTACTGTACTGAGACTGATAGGGATCATGGGGAGGATAGACATCTTTTATACTCAATCTGGGAAACGGCGAAAATGAGAGACAAACAGTGGTTGACAAGGAAACGAGAGGGATTCCATGGAAACTCCAGGGATACGGTAAGAAAAAGGGTTAAGATAAGGGATAGAGATATCTGGGATATTACTGCCAGACAGCTTTTTGCTTAGCCCTTTCTTAGTATGAAAGATGGATAGGGTAGTGAAGGGGAGTGTTAGTCATGTGGGAAGGACTACATTATTATTACTGTGAAAGATATGTGAATGGTAGGGTGGAACATACTCAAACAACGGAGGAGAATTGGGAGGGAGGGAATGAATGTTATTATGGATGGAGGAGGAAAAGGGGATGAAGAAATGTGCGATGATTCCGTAGGAATTGATAATATTACTAGTGTGGGAAAGAGATTGGAACGTCATGTTTAATATTGCAACGCTGAGCGAGAAAACGAAGGATTGATTGAAGATCTCTTTTAGACTTCGGATGAGAGTGTGAAGAGAGGTGAAATTGACTTCTCCTTAGTAGGGAAACAGAGATCCTCACAATTTTGAGAGAACTGAAAAGATTTGGATTGAATGGGAAGCAGAAGAGTAATTACTAACCTGAATCGGTTGTTCATCCATTTCAGTTCCCTTATCACATCGAGGATATCTGTAGGGCACGCACTCCTTACCGCTTCGCTGCAAATATTAATCCATTTTAATTTATTATTAGAATTCATAAATTGATAGAATTCATGATGCACGAAAACCCTCAAAATAACTAAATTTTACTCGAATTCTCATCCATTTGACGATCTCTTTTACAACTCTTCTCAATCACATTTCCTCCTTCAGTTTATCATCTGATCAGTGGTTCTCCCTCTCCTCTCTCACTTCTCTCCCCTGTTCCTCTCTCTCGCTTCCGGTTCCATTCGACTGGAAGACAACTGAGTAATTCCCCTGCAGTCGTCTCTCAAATCCCCGCTCTCTATCCTCCGTTTCCTCTCTTTCCTTGGGAGTTCTCAACCATCGTTCACAGTCGTTGGAAACCGGAAGAAATTCTGATGGAAAGCCCGGAAACTCGGCTACAAAGAACGCTTTTTGATCGCTCTAGCAAAGTGGACGAGACTTGACTCAAGGGGGACTGAAATCCTATATTTATTCATGGACTCTCGTTCATTCGCTAGCCCTCTAATCCAATATCCACTTCCATCCTAATATTGTAGACTCGGGACGAATGAATGAATGTTATCTGAGAAGGACGTCGAGACCCGTGATTTCAAGTGAATCAGACGGCATTCAACGGGAGTTCGCACGCAAAAACGTTACGAGCGTCTGTGAGTTCTGTGTGTCTGTGAGTGATTGACGAGGGGAGATCATAAACTGGAGAGATACGACTAGGGCCTATGGTAGTATCCCACGGGCAATGCTATCACACGCTATTTCACAAGGAGAAATGGTGAGAAGAAAGGGAAACTGACGGGTCGGTAGTATCTCTTGACGTAGATCGGTTCGGTTCCATCGGGGCAAACCTCACGAGTAATCATGCAGCAACGGGGACTTTCCAGACCTGAGAAGGGAAATTGGGAGCATTTATGAAATTTTTTGTCTCGAATATCTCACATTCATCATTCTTGACCATGTGGTCTTCCACCTTCAATCGATCCGCCTGCACGATTTGGCCTGAAAATCAATACTTCAATAATTTAAATCTTTGATTTTGTCCTGAATGTTCTAGCTGTTTCTCAGAAGTCCCGTGTTATCGAATTTTCTCGCACATATCAAAGCAGTGCGAACTCTTTCAGCGAATGGGAATGAGTAAGCGATTCCGTATTATTCAGGGAATTGAACTGATGAGTAATCACTCGAATGAATAAGTGATAGAAACAGACCAGTGATGTACAACTGCTTCGTAATCTCGGATGCGTGTTGTCGAGTATTAGGGACGAAATGAGAATCACGCTGCCACATTCCTCAAATTCCACACTCTTTTTAGGGATAGGTATTAGGGACCACCAGCCCCTTTCTATAAATGACGGCGATCGCTAAGTTGAATAGCTCGAAGGAGAAGCGAGGGCCGCTGGTTCTGATTTCTTAGCTGTTTAGTACACAGTATGGGCTAACTTTGCAGAAAAAATTAGCCAATGGTGCCAGTTCCCACGGATGGTGCATGAGCATATGTTCAAAAAATGCACTTATTATTAGGAAACGTCGACTTTGGAGCTTTATAAAATCAGTTCCAGGAGAGGGCCGCGACTTTTGAAAGTTTCCAGTGATAGAGTAGGGTCATGTACATAACATATCCAAAAATTAGCCTATTTTTCCAGTTCCCAAGCTTGGTGCATGAGCTCGAAAATTTGCTGATTTTTCGAACTTTGAGCTCATGCACCAACCGTGGGAACTGGCAGAATAGGCTAATTTTTGGATATGTTATGCACCTGACCATACTTCATCACTGGAAACTTTCAAAAGTCGCGGCCCTCTCATAAAACGAATGGTGCAGCGCTTCAAAGTTTCTTGTCTCCCGTTTTTGAAAACCCGGTTTTCGGAAAATTGCGATTATCTCGGAAAACATGAGGTTTCGGTTGGTACTCCCCACACAAAAAATGATTCTATACACCAGATTAATAAACTAAAATAGTTCATGAGTCATAAATCGATGATTTGCATATCGGGTGGTGGTCCCTAGATAGGTATGTACAAGAATATACATCGTTCACTACAGCAAGAGCATCGAATCTTGGATAAGATGGCGATAGAGAAGGAAAAAAGTACCTCTGGTAGTCGACTTCTCGGCTACATTCGGGGTCGTCGTCGTGATCGATTTCTCAGTCTGAAAGACGTTTGTGATTTGAGAAAAGGATTATGGGTTCATTGTTATCTACAAATTCTCACGGGTGCAGTGATCGTCGTTGTCAGCATCTGCATCACTTCCATCATATTCGGAGCCTTCGTCGCTGCTGTGATGTCCTGAAAATGAATTATTATTGTATTTTTAATATTTATTTATTCATTTATTTTGTTACAGTAAATTTATCGGCACCTCAAATGCGTCTTCATTGAAGGGATCGGGCTGCAGAGTCGAGGGAATGATTCGAGGCGACCTGAGAGGGAATATTCATGTGTCTGCTTTTGTTTTTAATACTAGAGAGATCTCTGTTCTAAGCTCATATTTTATTCTTCTATGAACACGAGACCTTTGTCTGGTATTTTTCTCGTCGTCAATAGTGTCTACCTGGTAGAAGTCTCCTCTTCTCTCCTCTCTTCTTCTCTTCTGTATTCCGACGTAGTCGTTGATGGAGTAGACGTAGTGGTAGTGGTCGATGTGGTGGTGGACGTGGAGGAGGGAAGGGAGGGAAGAGTGGGATAGGGAGTAGTGTCATTGATCCATGCGAAGTATTTCTGAATCAGAACATCTTTTAGATCTGTCTTCATCAATCTTTTCTTCCAAGCGAATGAAATAACCTGGAAGTCATCCTGTGCTTCATCCTTGATTGTCTTTGTTTTCGGATTGATTTTCTCGGGGTTTTGCTTCCCGAAGAGAGACGAAAACATCTGAAAAGTCGCTTTCAATTCCTATCTAATGGGCCCATCTTGAGACAGATGTGTACTCAAAAATCATTTGAATTACCTTCATGTGATCTGTCACTGTAGGAATGCGAGTTCTCGGAGCGGATCCACGGAGAGTGAAGTGGTCCTGGAAATATAATTTATTCGAGGAAACCTCGAAGAATAATCCTACCTGCGGTTCGACTCTGTTCCTGTACACATGTTGAAGACTGAGTCGGGGATCGGGTTGGGCCACTGAAGATTTATTATGAGCTGACTATTCTCGACCTATCCTTCATCTCCAACATACCATTAGTCTGTGGTTTCGTCGAGTCTCCAGTGCCGACAAGTGTAGGATAGGGGTCGATGAAGAATGATCTCTGTAATAGACCTCCCATGCCCTTCTTCATTCCCTCCATTCCTCATAAATCCTAGCTCTGAATAGTGTCCTTATCTACTCCTTGTCGCTCTCCATTAGAGTGCTAAAGGACTACTCTTTGTGCATGGATCGTGTCTCTCTCTCAATCGGAAAGGCGTCTCATTCTCTCCCTTTCAGATCCTTATCGTTCCTCTTCTCCAGACCGGAAAAGAGGAGAGAAAGCGAGATCCCAAGAGCACATTTTTGAAGTGAGAGTGAAACAAAGTGAAACAGGTGGAAGAATGGAAGGGTGTTCCCATCTATCAACGAAGAGAATTGAGATGGAATGTTAATTAGACGAAGAGATGAGAACGCCTATCTGTCTATCGAGAGAAATCCAACTAATCGGCCATTTCATTGATCTTGAAGATGTTTCTTTCTCAATTCGTGGCTCTCATAGTGCAGGTATATCCAGCTGTCTCTCATAGAGATCAAGTCAATCCTCACTTCAGTTGGTTCATCCTCCAGACTGGGATTCTTGTCATCCACAGTAACTGATTTAGTGGATGGCCACGTCTTGAATAGTTTAGTACTCGCGTGCCATCGATGACGGAGCCGAGGAGACTGCAATAGGATTACGGTAGAGGGTGGTTACTGTAGATCGATTGATTATGATTACGGTGGACTATCTTGGATACATCAATTTGAGCTCCTCTTTGCTCGATTTCCTGAGAGATCTAACTAGCGATTAATGTTTTTGCGATCTTCGCCAATTTATCATCCCTTCCTCTGTCTTTAATTTTTTTTTCATTCTTCTAAGCACTTTTGTCTGCCCGGGAAACGGTTTGAGATTGACTGAGATGCGGTTGAGAGCTTTCTTTTCGGGTCGAAGGTTATCTAATCAGAGTGAGTGGGTGGAAAGACCTCCCAGGATAGGAAGGGAAGGACAAATGGTGGCAGCATTCCAGAGGGGGCGAGATAACTATCTGAATGGGCTTCTGCGAGCTCGTTAAATTGCCCCAAACAAGGGTGAAAAGAGAGCAGAACAGGCGACAAATAATGGGAATCCCCTTCGAGAGATCAGGATCATCACAAGATGAGGAGAAGTTGCTATGTTCGCATAAAATATTCGAAGAGCCCGGACTCATTCAATTGAATCTCGACTGGAAAAAGCGGGTGGTATTGTGTCTCTAATGAGTTCGAGCAAACATGCAAATAGGGAATCGGGGACAAGAGAAGAGTGGGGCCAAAACGGAAGAGTGAAAGGGATAATGTAGCAAGTGGTTGAGAGGGTCCAGTAGAGGAGAAAGTGAAAAGACGAACGGAAGGCTTAGAATGATCGGCACGACTAATCACATCTTGTGGGATTAGAAAGCGCGGAGGAATAATCAATGGAGCGCGAATTGATGGAACAGAGGAGGGACTCACTGCAGTTGTTGGAGGAATGCAGAAGGAAGGAGCACAGAAACGAGTCTCGTAGAGGTGAGGACAGACGGGGAGAAGAGGAGCTCCTCCTGCAATGATGATGAATTAGGATTCGAGTTGAGGATGAAGGAATGTACTCACGTGAAGTGACTTCAGGCAGTGGTGGTCGAACGACATCTCGATTCCTCACTTGCTGGCCGTAGTTGCAGTCACCGAAGCACTGTGACCATCCCGCCCATGGAGAAACGAAGCATTCTGAATCACCCACTGTATCCTTCCATTTCACTTGCAATTTGCGTATTCTTCTTTATGACAGTAAGGCATGTGTCTGTGAGCACTCTTAACTCGAAAAAAAGAAAAAAAGTGATGCTGACAGGAAAATAGGCCCTTTGTAGTGTCAGATCCCGAATGGAGAAGATCACTCTCAAACTGGTAGAAAGGAAAGATCGAGAGATGGCAGCGGAGAGCTATCAGCCTAATGCAGTTCCATTATGCACGAGGGAATTAGTGAACGGACTTGCACTTAGGGAAAAGCGGGGGAGAAGAGTCTAGGATAAGATATGAAGAAGAGAAGAGTGATAGGCAATAGTGATTCATGACGCTCTTTACTGTAGGAGACATCAAGAGGAATACGATAGGAATGCGGTATACGGTAACTGTGAAATAACTCACCAGAAGCGAAAGTCCGCCTGATAAGAATGAAGAGGGGCAAGACCCAGTATTTCATCTGAAGTGATTATCGATTGATAAGGATTTCAAGTCTGAAAGAGAGACAGAACAGTGGAATGGAAAGGATGGAATGATGGGTAAACGGAGGGAGGAGAAGAGAAGGGCTGAGAGAGGGGCTAAAAAAGAGGGGAGGGGACTCCCCCTCCAGCTTGAGATGGGGGAGATAGGAGGAATGAGACGGTCGGTTTCCGGTCGAATCCATGAGACAAATCGGCATTCTCGAGATGAGAAAAGAGAGACGAAAGCAATGAAACCGATTGGATCTCAGCTGTCGAAGAGATCGAAAGGTTTGAGAGGAGAGATGTCAATACACAACAAGCGAATGAGAAATGTGCAGCCAAGTTGGCATTGCGTATAATTCAGTAATTGACCGAGATCCGAATGATCCTAGTTCCTATAATTTGTGAGCATGAAATTCGGAATGTTCCAATGCGAACTTCTATAAAATAGTTACGATGATCGCAAAGGTTATTCATTGTGACCACCACTCGATTACATGGAGTATGATGAACAGTTTCATCGTCTGCAGATACTTCGACACCAAGAGTATTGCAAAGTATCCCATCTTAGGATCGACTCCGATCTTCGATCCTTCCCTTCTCCGTGGATCTCCCTCTGGCCAGGGTGTGGCCTCATTGCTAGTATTTTCATTTCTTCAGTCTCTTTTTGTCTTCCCGTTCCTCTTCCCGATCCATCGCCTTAGGATAACAGAAACACGACAGGAATGGCTGTTCTGAGTCACAAAAAGTGACAGGGAATCGCAACATTCGGAGGATGAAAGCGAGAAGGAGAAAGGAATGCCCAAAAAACAGCTGAGATCGTAATCTAAGAGATTTATGGGAGAGGAGCGAAGCGGCGAGAAATCCAACGCCTAAAGTGCGATCGATTATCGATTTTGGGATGAAAAGTTATTCCGAATTAAAATGGTTCTCAATTGATTCGTCCGGTTTAGGCGCGGAAATTAGGAATTCCTAATTAACCTCTGGTCGTTTTCTGCCGCGTTCGTGTTCTACTTTCACTTTTAGCCCGTAATTCATCCATGGAATTTCACCTTTCAACTTTTATGCGCGGCGGTTATGACAAGAAGCATAATTGCGATGAACATCTCTAGAACTTCGCATTGAAACTTATAAATGAAGATCTGGAAACCTCTAAAGGCAGAGTGGCTATCATCGATAAAGCTTTGAAGATTGCGCAAATAAACTAAATATTTTATCGATTCATTTAGTTCTTCTTCTCGTAAGTGTATACGGTAACATCGATCTTATCGATTCTCTCGATATTGATCAATCCTCTTCCCGCTCGGAGTTTCTCGAAGGCCGATTTGATCTGGGGAATCGATATTCTCGAAAACATTTTACCTTTCAATTACCTCATTTCCGATTTTGGTTTCCTTCTCTGATTTGACAGGGAATGGCAAAATGTGAGGTCTCTTCTGCACAGAAAATTCAAATTGCATTTCTATGCTATTCTTTTCTCACCTCATCAAAGGGCAGAATCTTCATGTCAGGCTTAGCAGGGCGGACGAGAATATTCTCCTGAAAGTATACCTCAGACCTATGATTTTAAAAACGATTATCAGCCCAGTGAAGATGAGATGCTCACTCACATTCTCACGGGGCATCACAAGTTTCTTGAATCCTTCCGCAAGTTTCTTGAAGCCTTCACGCACCTTCTCCTCCTGACATTTTTGCAGAAAAAAAAATTCATCAACCTCATAACGTACCTTCTTCTCCAGCGCGGGTTCTATTTCGGAGATGACAGATTCGACCTAAATCGATACAATCATCAGGATCACAAATGCCTGCCCACATCCTCAACGGTGATCGCTCCATCCTTCTCCATCTTCTTCACTACTTTCTTGATCAATTCGTGTCTTCTTTTCTTCTTTTCGTCCTTTCCGACGACTGGAAAGTTTCAGATGATTCGTCTGATTCGAAATAAACTGAGCAAGGAGTAAAATAACAGTCCACATCGACACTAACCGGCATCGCTGAGAAGGTCCTTCTGAAAATTAAATTTAACCTTCTATTTCTGATTAAATGAACTTACATTGAAGATCGGTTCTTTCTCCTCTTTTCCTTCCTTCTTCTCTTCCTTCTTCTCTTCCTTCTCTTCCTTCTTCTCTTCCTTCTTCTCTTCCTTTTCTTCCTTCGTCTCTTCCTTCTTCTCCTTCTTTTCTTCCTTTTCTTCCTTCTTCTCTTCCTTCTTCTCTTCCTTCTTCTCTTCCTTCTTCTCCTCCTTCTTCTCTTCTTCCTTTTCCTTCTTCTCTTCAGCAACAGGAGCGGCCGTTGTCTTCACTTCTTCCACTGGTGCAGCAGTGGTCTTCACTTCTTCTACGACAGCAGCAGTCGATTTGACTTCTTCGTG
Organism: Pristionchus maxplancki; assembly: GCA_900490775.1. Lineage (NCBI taxonomy): Eukaryota > Metazoa > Nematoda > Chromadorea > Rhabditida > Neodiplogasteridae > Pristionchus > Pristionchus maxplancki. The sequence continues at coordinate 236,846 of LS585879.1, forward strand.
GGCTGCAGTACTCTTCGCTTCCTCAGCAGCTGCAGCAGTGGTCTTGGCCTCTTCTACAGCTGGGGTCGTCTTCACTTCTTCAACGGGAGGAGCAGTCGATCCATCTGCTGATGCAATGAGAAACACGGAGGAACTAACAAGGAAAACGAAGAGGAGAGAGCGCATTTTTGAAGGTGTGAATAAGATCTCCTGACGCGGTTTATATACAGGGAAAGGCGTTTTGGCCGGAGTGGTTTTTAGTAGGTCGTAAAGGGGAGAAATTACGGCACTTCCAAGAAACAGAAACTCCCCCACAGAACTGCATCATCTTGCAGGAGTTTCTAGAAGGAAAGAGGAAGTTGGGAGATTTGAAATCTTAAAAATTAAATTAAATTTCTTATTCTAACTGTAGGAATTTATGAATAACTTGTAAGAACTTCCAAAGGGGTTCTTTGAATGCAACAAGACGAGGGAAATGGGTTCTGCCCAATAAGGGGCAACTTTTATCGACGATAGGCCGAAGCCAAAAGGAAGCACTTAGAGCGGGTGTGCCGATACCTGCGTCCCGCTCAATCGCCCTTGTCTGTCAAAGTTAGGTGGTTCTAACAGAGACAGCGAGCAATTGAATGAGACACAAAAAGGGTTCGACAGGCAGATCTCGAGTATGGGAAGCTAGCGCTTTTATAGTGGACTAATGGGCGGGGAATGGGATTGCACAATCGGAGCAATAATAGCTTCAGGGGAGAGACAGTGGAGAGATAATGGAGAGGTTAGTGGGCTAGAGAAGAGGTGAATCAACTGAGTGGGGGATGGATCAGATGTTCGGATTGATAATCGAGAGCAATGGAGAGAAATTGCGGCTAACTAGCATGATTCATACAATCGATGAATGATCTACAATCTATGAGACACTATCTGAGAGAATTCACATACCACCGTACAGAGAAAAATAAAAAATTCTGAAAATATGGCCCTAAGGGTAACTTTTGACGTAGAACTCGAAAATCGACCTTAGAAAGCCGTATCTGGGAAACCTAATTAGGTATGGTGTGCCCCACCTGGTCAGGGGGTATGAGCTAACTTTTTAACGAGTAATCGAATCTTCACCAAAATTGAAGGTTTCCTAGATAATAATGAAAGAAACATTTTTACAAAAGAAAATGCGAAATAAGCTCGACGGGGAAAAAAGTTATTTACGTAAAAAATTGAAAATTATTTTTTTCTATTTTTTATAATTTTCTCTCGCACTTCTAGACCATTTTATTCGATTCCTCGTTGAATTTTACATCTAGAGTGATTTTTTCAGAAAATTTGACGACTAAGTATATCTTCAAAAATCGCCCGGAAGAGCGCCGACCGGTAGTGTGCGCGTCAACAAGTTGTTAACTTTCTTTCAGTATGACGAAATACTCACTCAGAATTGTCATAATTTATTCTTAATTGAGTTTTGAGGTAAAA
>LS585879.1:249233-260950 GCA_900490775.1 Pristionchus maxplancki
CCCCCCCTCTCCTCTCTCCATTGCAGCAGCCTGACTCAGTCTCTGGTCCCTCTCCCATCCCTCCAGTCGATGGCTCTTCCTCCTCTACCTCAATGGCCAATGCATCGGGTGGTCCTCTCAGCTGTGCAGCCAGACTAGATGTCGTATGTATCTCACTCTCTTCAATCTACTCGCGAATCCGACCCCTCTCCTCTTTCTCTCACGATCTCTCGCACCACTCTTTCTCCCATCTTTGGCCCCTGGGATATTCCTGTTTCAAATGGGAATTAATTTAACGGTATCTCTTTAGTCAGCTGCTCCTTCTCCAATCAATGCAGCCACTGCGAAGATGCCTCGATCGGTGCCGCAGAACTATATGACGAGTGAGTGGAGGGGGGGGGGAGAGAAGGTAGATGAATGGGATGATTGCAGTGGGATCGCCAGCCCAGCCAGGGTCGATCGTCGCTCCCCAGAGTGCGACTGATGGAGGAGGAGGAGGAGGGCAGCAGGAGGTGAGGGAGAGGGGAGGAGATAAATAGATGGATATTCTCTGCAGGATCATCCATACGCAGCTCGTCGTAGTGCAGAGATGACTCTGAGTGGGGCATTCATTCAAACCGATCATGCCACTCTATCGAAGACTTGCGTGTTCGCCGAGACTGGTAAGGGTTGCGTCTGAAACTGCAATGACACTGGTGGTATCTCAGGGAATGGTTCAGCCCGTGTCTCTCCCCTCGACGATTATCTAAATGCACTCGTGTATATCAAGTGAGTGTTGATCGAGACGGATAAGTATAATGGTTAATTGCAGACGTCTCGGGATCGCTCTCGATACGTACAGAAGGGATGCCAATTCGAAGAAGTACATCGAATTCGTCCACATGTCGTACAATCCCGAACAGGTATTGTGACATTTTCACATGGGACCGTAAAGATAGTATTTTAATTGGTATTCAGGTGCGAGTGTCTGTGAATGGACAGATGGAGCAGAGTGGTCGACCCGCCATCCATTTCAATTTCCATCTCGATCCCACAACGATGAAATTGAAGCTCAAAGTGGAGTACGGTATGTTTTGAATGTTTGGATAGAAGTAACTGCAATTGTGCTTGTTTAGTGGGTGGATCGTCTCCTTCTTCGACGATCGTACAAATTCTGGAGGAATACTTCGAGAAATGCGTCGCCCCTCTGCACAATGAACTTGCCGTTATCTCATTCATCAATCTGTGCAGGTATCGCCCATCTACTCGCTTCATTCCTTGCCTGGTGGAACTGTGTTATGATGGTAATACTAAGATGTTTAGGTGTACGGGCAACAAGGCAGTAGCAGATTTGGCAATGATCATGCGTGATCAGATGGTCAGTTTCATTTTTATTTTTTTAATGATTAAAGTATCTGCAGGATCCCCCCTCCACGTCTTCTCATTCCATCTCATTCGTCCATACTTCCCAGGTCATTTTAGTGGTCATTCTTCTAAACTTTTTTCTCTTAATGGCTATATTTATGGTAATTCTTTCAGAAGTCTCCTAAGGATTCTCACAGTAAGGAGGTGGCACTTCTAACGATAATCGAACAAACGGAAAGGGCAATGTTGATTACGGTGCGTGGATTAGACTGCTGAAGATCCCGGCAACCCTTTTAAATTGAATACTTTTAGTTGTGCATGCGTCCGAAGCAGAGGAAACCATCGGATTCGAATAAATACCATCTCACCCTCATCTACAGTTTCGCTCAGTAAGTTTGATTTACAGATCTCTGATGCTATCAACGTAATTATGTGTTTCTCCCTAATTATACTAGCTACTCCTTATCTATGTATGCATTGTGGAAGTGTAGCACATTTTTTTCATCTCTATCATGCAACAATTAATGAAATTCAGAAATGCAATCTCTGTGCGGAGTGCCACGTTCTCTATCGAAGGAGGTATAGATTCTTTTTTAAATCTTTTGTTTTTATCTCGACAGTTGGCTCCATTGTAGATTTCGATTGTTTAAATAGCTGTCCTTATTTTGATTTCTTGCAGATATTGAACTGATTCCCTTCGTCAAATCGGTTCAACCTCAAAATCCGACGTCTTCTCAGTGCGTCATCTGGCCGACCCTGTTAAGATTGAGGGACAAAATGTCTACGGTAGGAAAATTGGTTCCCATAAATGAAAATTTGTTTTATTATTTTGTCGTTGCAGACTCGAGTGTCGAATGTGTCAGTGAGTGCGACTCCTGGATCGGTGGGACAGCATCCTCCCTCTGTCGGACCTGCCTCTGTGAATGCTCCCGGATCAAATGCCAGTCAGAGACAATAGAAGGGATGGACTAATCCATCCCTCCTCGTTCATTGGACATCCGATCCTAACTTTCCCCCTAAATAACCTCGCTTTTGTACCATGATCCTGTTTCTTGCTATTTACCTCACTTGACACGTTTTTGTTTGTATCATCTGAACTAATATTTGTTTACGTTAGTGATATTTTATCTTCGTGTTTTCGATTTCTCAGAGTACCATAGTCTTTCATCGTCTTGTATTAATGTTATGAAATATCGATCGAATACGGTTTCTAGAAGAGAGGTTCGATCGATAGTCAGAAGTCTTACTATAATCTCCCGCTCTTGCTAGTCATGTCACCATACTTTTCCTCATTCCGTGCTGTGCTTCTCTATTCTTTTCTTTCCTCATTTAATCGGGTCAGAAGAAGCACAGTGAACGCTACCTGACTAATAGAAGATGTAGCAATAAAGATTATTTACAACTTAAAACCTATCTTTGTTCATTGCCAACTCGACGGGATGCCATTGGTTACCATAGTAACCAGTCGGTACGCCTGACAGTCGAGATGAGGGGTACAATGGACCCCCGAGCCTGACTCGTATCTTACTGTATTTATCGCTTATCTCATGCGTCTCTTTGGAGTGATCTCAGTGAGTGTGCACCCAGTGGATCGGCCTCTTTTTCTCTTCTCGAAGGGCCTAATTATATATTCCCAGTATGGTTTCTCCTTCCCATTCACTCGTGCTACATGACCCGTCTAATTTCTGCCCGAGTGGAGAGGGAGAGAGCTCGCAGGCACTATTTATCTCCCGCTTTCGAGCTCTTTTCCTATTCTGACAGCATTTCACATCCTGAGCCTTCTCCTTCTAGATAGATGCCGATTCCTTAGAAGGTTGTGTATACCCATCGATCTCCTTCCTTTCTTCGTCTCCCTTCATCTCTCGTCTTTCTATTCCCTCACATTCCACTCTCCAGGCAGAGATTGCATCCCCTTCCCATCCATGTGTCTTTCCTCTCCTCTCTCTCCTTTTCTGCTACGATGGCTATCCAAAAGAGTGTGTCTCACTTGTGTCAATCCCCCTCTCTCTCCCTCTCTCTGCAGTCCCTTTCATATCGTATCAAACAGCTATCCATCCTTATCTCTACCAATCATTACTGTCTTCCCTCTCTCCTCACTCCTTTCGTGCCTGTGTCCATTCTAGAATTTCATCCTTTCCTTCTTATTGATTCTGGCTCGTTTAGCGCCCACTTTCTCTACTGACTTCTCCCTCTCCCGTCCCTTTCCTCCCTCTGCATCACTCGGGACAATTCCCTGCTTCTTTCCACTAGTTCCGTCACTTGCGCGGGTAGTTGTTTTCTGTCTGGAACCTCTCCCCAATCCCTTCCCTCCCTCTCCTCCCCCCTCCTCTTCCCTCTCTCCCTTCTCGACTCTGTTATCGCGCGGTTCGTATCGCCCCTCGTTTCGACAGACTTTGCACTTCTCATTGCGCGAATTTTGTATCTATTCCGTGATTATCGATCGATCGATCCAATTCCCTACCGTATCATCAGGTAGATCACCGTACTCACTCAATCATGGGAGCGGCGGCCTCTGGTATGCAGACTCAGATGCAAGCTGAGCACGATCCCAACGCCAATTTCCCCTGGTGAGTTGGGCATTCAATGTTTACTCTTGTTTATTCACCCCGAGGGGATAGATTGCAATGCACAACCTCGTTTAGTTTACATAAGAAAAACAGTTAGTGTTGATACATTACTTCTCTAGCTACACGTAATATTATTCTTCCTTCGATAGATCATTGAATAATTTTTCCCATCGAGGGTTGTCGTTAAAATGCAGTCTTTGAAGTCGCGTTTCCCACGAGAATTGAGAAAAGAGTGAGATAAGTTCTCGGGGGGAATTTCACAACGAGTGCATTACTCATTGGGATGGTTGAGAGGGTGACTATCACCATGGAAATGGGAAGGGATGAATCATTGAATGTGATCATGTGAATTCATGGAATTCGAAGAATAATGAAACTATTGCATATTTGAAGGTGGGTTCGATTCGTGGCGAAGGGATTGGGAATCGTGGGTGGCTTCGTTGCCATCTTCTTCGGAATTCTCGGACTCATCTCCCTCGATCCCAAGTGCATCTTCGCCATGCTTCTCCAGCTGTTAGTTATTATTACTATTATTATTTTAAAGAAATCTTATTGATCTGAAATTTTCACTTCTGAAAAAGATAGAAAATCATCAATGAAACCCTTCTCCATTGCAGTGTGGGTGGTTGTCTCTCGATTGCCCTCGAAGCTCCCTTCTGTTGTATGTTCGTCGACTTCATCGAGAGAATCGCGCAGTTCTCTGAGACGAGGAAGTACTGGCACAAGGCCGTCCTCTTCGGAGTGTTAGTTAATTTCTTTATCTTGTGTCAAACTTTTTTCTCTGTTTTTTGAACAGGAAACGAAACTAATTCATGTATCATCATTTTGTCTCAATTCTGTATAAAAATCTCCATTTCAGGATGGGAATCATTCCCATTCTCATCTGCATCGAACTCAATTCTGTCCTTGGATCGGGAATGATCTTCTGCTGTGGAGTCGTCTACGGATTCATGGCACTCGGAAAGAAGGCTGACAGGTTACATTTATCTTTCACATTTGAGTCATTCTTTGCAACTATTTTCCTGTCAATCTTCAATGAATTTCTCCATGACATCTATTAATTATGAAAATATGAGCTATATTGAGCTGCATCTAGTAGTCAAAATGTCTCTCTGGATATCGTGACTGGGAATTATAACTCCTTCTCCCTCAGGCAATCGATGATGGCAGCCTCTGACCCCGCATGGAGTCCCCAGGTGAACCAGCCAAGTGCCAGCTAAGATGCCACCATCGGGCACCGTGCACCCACCATTCCATCGATGGGTCGACTCTGGTGCACCTACCGTATCCCTTCCCTCGTAGATGATGGCTCCCAATCTGCAATGTAGATGTTTTCCCTCTCTCACCCACCATCTCATTGTCATATCGAGGTTACTGTAGGTGTTCCGCCATTCAAATTCTATGATTTCAATTTGTATACATTGTGCACTATGAACTGTCTCATTCCCCCCTTGCATGCATTATTTTGTGCTACCACATACCATCTTGAGTATACCATCCCCAGAGTTTTATTTATTCTCCAATTATCATATTTATTGATCTTTGGTTGTTCCAGGATCGGAATATTCCATTCCTAAGTTATGTCCTATAATAATATGCTAATATGTTAGTTTCAGATGTGGTGCAATTTCTTCTGTTCTTCAGATAAAATGGTTGTGACTGAATTTTATGGCTGATATGTAACTCAAATGTTGCGAGATCAAAGATGAATACTTCTTGAACGTGCTATTTATTCAAATATCGTTTTTTATCGTAGTTTCTATATTTTCTATTGATCGTTGATCACTTTCATATAATTTTATCAAAATCCGTCACATCATGAGAGAAAGCTCGATTTCAATGTGTGCGAGAGTGTGGCAAATTTCTCCCTTTCGTGCTTCACTCTCGTCGTGTGCACTGCTTACTCTTGTTGTTTCAGTGTTTGCGAGCATGTTCTGCGCATATTTTTCTTTCTTTTATGCCACATCATTGAAATTCTTTCGTTTTCTTGTCAAAACTCTTGTCCTCATTAAAATAAAAGTATTCCTCTCTCGTCAGATCACTCAAATGGGTCGTGAGGAGGATAAGCCAGTGGTGGAGAAGATCGGAGAGGCCGGCAGCAAGGTGAGACTGGCTTTATTTTGAGAATAAAAGTAGAACTATAAGTCAAGTATGGTACATTCCATCAGCTGGTTTGGTCAATCTTTATTGCAGGCATCGGGAGTGCTCGCTCAATGGTGGTCTCTCACCACTTCCGATCGTCGACCCAAACCCGTCCCTGAGAGAGCATGCACTATCGACCAGGTTTGAGATAGTTTAGAATTATCAAATTTATTTTTGGAAGGTCGTGCCTTTGCCTCCAGTTGTGTTTGAAATGAACTATATAAAATGTTAAATATTTCCAGCTGCCGATCTACCCTTGTGATCTGCCTCCAGTCGAGTACAAGTTCATCCCCGAGGAGCCCCTTCCTCTCCAGAGGGAATTCGCCACCGTCAGACTCTCCTTCCTCAGGGTATGTTGTACTGAAAATATATATTGGAAGTTATAAATCAAACGATTGGAATGGCATCAGAATGAATCCTCAATTCTACTATTTCCTCTCAGGAGTACGAACGAGTGGCCTCTCGTTTCTCCATCGTCGATTCTGCAGTCAACAAGACCACTGATGCTGCCAAGAGTAAGACATTTTTATTTATATTTCCTTTTTTTCGTTTTTGTATCCTTGCAAAAATCTTTCTAATCGACTCCGTTCACTATGAGTTGGAACATGGTTATGTTAATAACAAGTTGATTTGTTTATTGTTGCAGAGGTGAATCGTTACGTGAATGAGGAGTGGACGGTCCTTCCCAAGGCAGCTGCCATTACTGTAGGAGGAATGGCCGGATTCGTGCTGGGACTCAAACGGTGAGATAACCAGATTGATCAATTTTTACCCACTGTGAAAAGTGATCTAGTTTGAACCTGATATTTATGAAATGGCTAGCTCAACGTGGTGGTGATTGCAGTGGTTCATTCGGTCGTCTTCTCACGTCGTCTCTCGGATTGGCGACGATGACGGCCTTCTGCTATCCCCACGAAGCCGTTGACGTCGTGAGGACGGGAATCGCCCACTCGGAGCAGGCATGGCACGGATTCAAGGAGTGTATGTTGATCCCTCCCTTTCTATTGACACGATGGAGTGTTTTAGTGGATGAATATATTGTCACGAACATATTGTAGTACTGAGACTGAAACTGGAAATGGTGATTTCTTCTCTGTAACTTGTTCATGACAATTCTTATTTGCAGCTCCCAATCCTTCTGAAGTGAAGAAAGTGACGAAAGATGCTCTCGCACCTCCCAAATAGAGAAGAGATCAATCCATTCAACGAGATTATCGATCCATTCTCTCGATTTGTTCCCAGCCCGGTATTTCTCCTTTGTTTAGTGAATTACGGTAGGAATGAGTCGATAGGTTTGTTCGATGTTACTGTATCGATAGAAAGTGTAGTATTCTCGATGTTCTTCTATTCTCAGGCGGTGTGTGTGACGTGTTTTCGATTACTGTAGTTTGAAGATGGTTTGATAAAATTATGGAAAGTACGTGCTGATCTAATTTTCTGCAGAATACAAACTGATAATTCATCTCTTACAATTTGTTCATTGCTCTCCTCTCCCTTCACCATTTCATTCCATCCCTTTTCTTCTCTCGAATGCGGTCCTCTGCCCAATTCACTCACTCCCCAAAGAAAAAGGATGGTTTCGTACTCGGACCTATCATCTATCCTGACAACACAGTAGATGCAGTTACTACTAGAGTGAGTCACTCTTCCTTCTATCTTCCAACTGACGAATCTGTCGAACCACTGATCTTTGATCTCTTCAGTCATCTCGAATGAATACGTCGTTCTTGGAAAAATCACCAGCGCTCGAGATGGGAGACCTCTCCTTCCGATCCTCCAAATCTATTAAATCGACGAAGAAATCGAAGGAGTGAGCAACATCTCCAGTGGATTACTGTAGTCATTCGATTGTAGATCAAATGCGAAGAGAAGAGAAGGAAAGCCATCAAAGTCTTCAAAGAAGAGCAAGAATAGAATAAAGTGTGAATACAGTGATGAAGAGTGTCCGATCAGAAGGGAAAAGAGAAAGAGAGCTCAACTCAAGGAATTGACCAAGATAGCAGATAAGGATTACGATAAGGTATGGTAGATTATAAAAAGAGTACGGTAGATCGATAATCTACTGTATTCCAGTTGATGGTGCAACGAGCGAGTGCCCGGAAGACTGTGAAGGAGATTGACTCGTATATGGGCATGGAACAAGAATCGGGAGATCGATTGATGGCCATGAAAAGAGGACGAGATCTGAAGGATCTGAGGAAGGAGATCGAGGAATGGAAGGAGAAAACTGTCATGGTATATTGTATGTAGGAGTACGGTAGATACCGTATCTTTCGGTCTGGAGATCTGGCCAATCGCGTCAATTCGGTCGAGAAGCGGTTGGATGTGCTGGAGAAGGAGGTTGAATCGATGGGAATACCGTAGTCTACAGTAATCTCTTAGGCGGCAATCGAACGAAAGAAGACTGCAGAGGCGGAAGAGAAGAATAGGGTTGAATTCAATCGAATGAAGACCCATTCGATGGCACTCGAAATTACTCAGATCAAGAATAGAAGTGGAGCAATGCATCTCAGCAGAGTGAGTAGTCTCTGACCCCCTCTCGATTGCTCTTTGATCTCTTCAGATGCCTAAGGAATTGGCTGAGACAACAGCCAAGAATCTATACAAACTCTGCTCAGATCTCCATCGATTGAGTGAAGAGGGAAGATATTGCAAGAGATGATGCAATCCATTCAGCATTCCATCTCAATCAGAAGAGTGACATCGCTCGAAATGTTGAAGAGGCACTCATTCTCGCAGAAGTTATCGCCCCTCTCTATGGACCGAAGGTACCGTAATCCCTCCTGCTCTATTCATGGAATACTGTAGGAGGAATTCATCGACTCTCGCGAGAACACCTCGAGCACCAATGTATCTCTGTCCAATGTCTCAGTGTCGGCTCCTTCTGCCGGTGAGTGAGGAGCGCTCCCCATCTCATGACATTCCATTCTCTTCCAGCTCCTACATCGGCTCCCTCGGAAGCGTCTTCCTCCTCTGTCTCTGTCAACAGTACAGAGAGAGGACTCGTGGAAGAAAAGAAGAAAACTCGAGAAGAGACGAAGCTGTAGTGATTGATCCCCTGTCTTTGTTTTGACAATCCGGAATACCATATGGGATCCTAGTCATATCTCGCTATTCGGCTAACAATACGATAAAGCCTTGATGATGCGATTCGAGTTGTTTGAGACAAAATGTGATCTGAAAATTAGAAAATAAAAAATAAAATTTGCAACATTTTAAAATAAATCAGTTCTTGATCATCTTCTAGACTACAGTAATTTTCGCGCGCTCGACAACCAAGTTTTCAAGCGTTTTGTTTATTCGTTAAAATGAGTTTTTATTTTACGTATTATTGATATTTCATGTTTCTTAATAGTGTATTGGTTGAGGGAGTGCCTGCCTCTACAATACGATGGCAGCGAGCGAGCTGAACTTCCTTATGGAAGATGTTTCCAAAGGTGCGATTTCGTTTTCTTATCCTCTCGTTCGTTTCCTCAATCAGTTAAATTCAGAACTGGCTGCAGTTCACGACAGTCTGAGACGCAAACACGTCGAGTTTATTCCCGTGCTCAAGACTGAGCGACACAAGGTCATTTATAGTTGCTTCCTTCCTTACTTTCTGTCTTCCTATCGGGATAACTCGAGGTCGTATCGCTGTTGTTTTCAGATCACGTACACTTTGAATGAGATGAAGGACTCCCTGGGTTCTCAACTGGATGTGATCGATAAGAATCTGGATGAGGAACAGGCGAGAACCACCATTGAGGAGGTGAGAACAGCTACGGATTGAGAGATCAGCGTGTGCATGAGACGCATGGAGCAAACCTGGTAATTGATCAGTATTGTTGAATCGTCACTCAGATTTATCCTCCTGTGGCCATTGATTCTCCTCTTTCAAGCGCACTTTATTCAATTTTTCTCTCTGAATCCATAACGTCGTTTTCTCCTTCAGATCGGTCGTTTACGTGGTCGTTCGGCATGTCTTCGTGAGTGCAGAGAACTACTTGACAAGTTCTCGACGGTGGAAGCAGCAATGGAGGAGATGAGGATGCAATTGGATATGGATACACTCCAGTGAGTACTTCATCAGTTGAAGGGTTGAGTATACGTCATGTTGTAGATGCTCGGAGACTATCAAATTCGCCTCTTCTGTTCTACCCAAACTGGATGACGTGAGAATGGAGTCAGATGAGTTGAAGTCTAATAGATTCTCCTCTAAGATGACGTTGATGACGAATGAGATAACAGAAGAGACGACGATGGCAATCACGAAAATTCTCTACTCGAGTGTCGCCAATTTCAGAAATCTCCTTCTCGGCAAATTGCACAGTTGGTTCAAACAGGTACATTTTTGTTTCAAAGATCGCAATTGTCGGTTCTGTATTGATTTTATCTATTGCAACAAGAATATATGGCAGGCGCTAGTGTTTCCTCCCTCGCGAGTGGCCAACATCACGCAGATGAATGTGTGTGTGGGAGACGCCATGGAGGCAAGCATGGTGAGTCGAGAGAGATTACTGTAGTCGACGAATGATACTCACTGCAGAACATCTCGGCCATGTCGAATCTGCAAGTGCTCAATGATTGGCTGATCAAGGTATCTAGTCGTTGTTTGTTCAGAGTGTAAATGGTTCCTTTTGAGTTGGGCGATAACATCATGAAGAATCTGATCCATCCTATCATCAACACATCCTCCGTTGTATCCACCACTACCGATCCTGTCAAGGCGAGTTATTTTCTTTTGTCGCTTGGTTAATTATCAACTTCTTGTAATCTTCAAATTACAGTCGTCTCTCTTTATCTTCCGTGTTCGTTCGAAGAAGAAGAGTGGAGGAGAGATGAATGTGGATGAGATATTCACGTGAGTGAGAGACGAATGATTGATTCCCTCCTTCCATTCCAGTCAATTACTCGCCATCTTCACTCATCTCAATGCTTCTCTCATCGGAGTCGAAGCGAATTCGAATTCCCTCGCTTCAGTTATCATGAAGATTATCTTTCCCCAACTGCAAATGGCCATTCTCAAGGTAGAGAATTCGAATGTAAATGTTTTATGGAACGGCTGTGCAAACAATCATTCCCTTTTCAAGCCGCACCTTTCGTGTTTCAAATGTAGAAACGAACATAAAGTTATTGAATCTCGAAAGGGGGAAATAATTCCCATCTTCAGAATGTGATCTCTCCTCGATCGACAAATGACACGGAGATCGCTGAGACGATGCAGAAGGCAGAGCACTTCAGAGAGCAACTCGTGGTGCGGTATCTTCCCTCCCTGTCTTACCATTACTGTCTATCTTCCCGTGATGCGTTTACCACAGGCCGTTGCCCAGGCTTGGAGAGTCCGGCTGGGCGACCGCGACGCGAGGGCTGCGAAACACGCGCCGCTTGCAACGCGCCGCTTGTTCGACCTAATTTGCGGCCTTGATTTTGTGCAAATCCGGGTCAGACACAATTCTATTGTCCAGTCTTTGAGCATGGCCCCGCTTCCTTTTTGATCGTTTTTGCTAATTGTTCCCTGATAATTAATTTGCGAATTTTTTTAACTTTTCAAACGAACCTAGTTTTTATGCGCACATATATTATCCACCGCCCTGCTCACTCGTAATATCATAAATTTTGTTTGTTGAAGAGTTCTATTCTTTTTTCTGTTTATTTATTTTCTGCCCAAAACCACATATTATGCCATTTCGCTCGCGTATTTCTGAT
>LS585879.1:273981-297156 GCA_900490775.1 Pristionchus maxplancki
AGAGAGGAGAAATTTGAGAAAATCGTATTTTGACGTGACGCCGTCTGGAGCCAACGGAGGCTCACCGTGCAAAATGAATATGCCTATCGTCATTAGCACCCTTGAGAACCTCAAATCACGCAGTTTGAGAGAAATGACCTTTTTGAGCTGTGCCAGACCCCTCCCGATCTGCTCGGTTCTTATAAAAACGGCGTCATATGAGGATTAGCATCATGTAATCTGTTGTCGGTTATTTGTTGTTTATAGATATAGTTGTGTTGATAAATTTGTTGCAGAAAGATTATAGTACTTTCGCATTGTTACAATTGACTAAAAAAGCAAACATGAGTCTGTGTCAGCATATATTCTTCTTCTTTTTTTTAGAATAGAAGAAAAGGCAAAAGTGAGGAAATGGGTTGAGTTTCAGTGCAGTGATTGTTGAATTTGACTGATGGGAAGAAGAGGAAGGAAGAAGTGCAGTGAAGAATGGAATTGAATTGACGAAGAGAGGAGACATCATGGGGGAATACCAAGTGGGTGGGCTGAGAGAGGGGAGGTCATTGATGAGGGGAAGGATTGGTACGATGGATTGGGATGGGTTGCAACTCTCTCTCGAGGTGATTTGTTTTCATTCCTTCTTTCTCCCTCGAGGAAAGGTTTCGAGTGTCACCTCTTCTCTTCCTCCCTTTCTTCCTCCTTCTCTTATCACTCTTCCAATCACTTCTCCTCACTGATTGATGAACTCTTCCCTCCCTCTTCCATGCCTGATCAACTAATTGGTCTGCTCTCTCGATCCATCGCATCTCTCTCCAGTCAGAGAGAACGAGAGAGTGTGGGAAAGGGAGAGAGACGACAACACATTCATTCATCTTTCGATGGGTGGAGGGACGGCAAATTCACTTACTCATTTCGGTCTATTCCACTCCTTGAGGTCCTCTCGAGGGGAGGAAAGGACACGAAGAGAGAGAATCTTCCCTTATTGTTCTCCCCTTTGTCTGATATCTCCAATTCCCGTGTCTTTCCCTTCTCTTCCTTCTCTTCCTCTTTCTCTTCTTCTTCGTTCGTTTCGTTGTCAATCTTCCGAATTCCTCAATTCATTCGTTGTAATGGAAACAATCTTCGAGAGACGACAGATGTCTCTTTGAAGAACAGAGGGAGGAAGGGAGGCACTGCTACTCTCATTTTTCAACTTCGCGGCTTTGCTTTTCTTATTTTCCCTTTTTTCTACCGAGAGGTTCGTGCACTTGAGAAGAGAATTCTCACCAGTTTGAGGATTGAGCCTCACTTGAGAAAGCAATCATTGTTTTTTTCGAATATGGTTGGTTCGGAATGAGACAGGACATCGCTCTCGTTTCCAAATGAGTTTTTCGTTCTATTTAGTTGGCCATTTCTTCTCATTCCTCAGCCTCATCGCTTGCTCTGAATTCCACTGCTTCTCATGCATATATTTGGAAGAGGAGAAGGGGGAGACTCCCCCTCTTCTCCCCTCTCTACAACTCCCTTATTATTTACAGTGATTACTCGAGACGAAACTTCCCCTTCGAATCAGAATAATTGCCCACGTGGTCGTCTACTTCTCTAATTATTTGTTATTGTCTCCTCGAATCTTCGTCTCCTCCTCTTCGATAATGTTACGATGCTCTTCTCGATTGAACAGTCTTCCTCTCTTCCATTCCAGTCAGGTCTCTTCCTCTCTCTCTTCACACTCCATTCACCATCTGATCGAGATCCCTCTCTCACTTCTCTCGTCTCTATCGATCTCTCTCGATCTCTCGTCTCTCTGCCATCTCTGGTCTCTCTCCATTCCCCCTTGTCTCTCCATCTCTCACTTCTCAACCCTTCTCCGTTTCCTTCTCTCTCTCTGGTGACAGCGTAGTCTTCATTCTTCTGACAATTGAGGGAATTCGTCTCGATCTGTCCGAGGATTGTTCTTTCCTTCTAAGATCTCTCTTGACTCCACTTGCAAGTTCCGTCCATTCTCCTCTCTCCTACTCACTATGAAGTCTCCCCCTTATGACTACGTTTTATGATCAACCTTCTCTTTATTGCCATTGAAATGAGGACCATGACTATCATTTCATTCTTGATTACTTCCATACTTCCTCTCTCTCTCTCTCTCTTCATTCATTCCTACTCCGATCACAAATCATCCTTCTCGTAGTATTCTCTTCCCAATCGGCATTTTCTCTTTGGTTCCTTCTAAGATTCGCGACGAATTTATCTTACTCTTCGACCAAAGAAGGCGGAAAATGGTCAGTCTTTTGATGGAGGAGAAGAGGGAAAAGGGAACGGAAGAGTGGAGGAAGAAAATACTTGACTCTTCCAAGAGAGGAAGAAGTGACCAGTTGATCTGTAGTAGGATAGAAGAGAAATATAGTCGTGTTTATGCAGGCTGAGATAGGGGAAAAGTAGGGACTTCTTCCTTCCAATGAGAACCAATCTCACTAACTCAATTCACACTTCATTATTCACTCCTACATTCAACTTTCCTCCTTTCTCCTTCCACTATATATCTGAATTTTCCTGATGTTATAGGATATATATTTCAAAGCAGAAAAATGTAGATTGCTGGCCTATTATTCGAGTGTTTCTTCGAGAATGGAGAGTGCATCGTGAATAATTCACATTTCTTTTGTTCGAATACTAAATGTGGAATTGGAGTGCTCTTTCTTCTTTCCATTCGTCTCATTGCTTCACATCCTATAATTCTTGTCTTCTATCGGGTCATTTCGTTCTCTTCTTCCTCTTCGTTCTTTCATCTGGAAGAGAAACGAAGAGAATGGAAAATGGAGAGAGAGCTCATTCGTCTGTTTATTATTATTAGCAGAAGCAAGGGTCGGTTGCATGAATTGGCTCGGGAAGAAGATACATGAGATGGGAAGGGATTAATGAGTCGTCCCTCTCTCTTCCCCTCCTTTCACTCCATATTAGTCTCCCGACAGTATCAATACTGTATGAAGTCTGTCTCTTCCCTTCTCCTCCTCCTTCTCTTCTTTCCTCACTAGTTTCACTCTATTTGCTCTCTTCCTCTAGTAATTGAGTACTTCCATCACGTAGGTCCTCTCCTTCTTCTTCTCTTCCCTTCCTACTGTTCAAGTCATCGTCTGACTCTCTCCAATTCCCTTGATCTCTCCTTCTCTCTCTACCGATAGACTGCATGGAATGGAGATAGACAAACCATCACTTTTCCGTTCTTCCTTTCTTCCATAAACGAATTTCCTTCCTCGACGACGTGAATACCATTCTCGAACACTTTCTCCCTTCACTTTCCTCCTTTCTTCCAATCTTCCCTCCTTCTTCTCATTTATATTTTCGTTTTTCCACCTGCTATCCATTCGAGTATAATGAGTACTTTGAGAAGGAAAGGAGAAATGGAAATCCACTATGTGGAGTTTCCTCCCATTCTCAATGACGAATTCTACTTTTTATAGGACGAGAACATTTTCAAATTTCTTTATTCGCCTTTTTCATGAATACTTTTCGTCCTTTCTAAAGAAGCATCGCATCTTATCATCCCATCTTCTGTCTCATTTCCGTTCATTCTAATCACTCTTCCTTCCTGGATTCAGAGAAGAGTTCATCAATCTTGCTTGGGGTTTCGAAAGAGAGAGAGAGAGAGGGAGAGGGAGAGGGAGAGAAAGAGAAAGAGAGAAATGACCGGGAAGGACTAAGAATGGGGGTGAATTCACTCGCATCGTCATCTCAGCTGTTCCTCCTCCTTCTCCTTCTCCTTTCCATTCATCTTCGTCCTCCCTTTCCCACTCTCGAGAATGACTCATTCATCCATTGGCTTCAATGGAATCTTTACGAATCCGGATTCATCGAGGAGGTTTCTTCTTACTTTCCATCGGCACGTCGCTTTCCTACAATAGTTGTCATAACAATTCCCATTATTCCTTAGACTCGACTCTTTCTTTCTTCCTTCATCACTGGAAGTAAATGTAGCGAGACTCTCCACGAAAAACGCTCGACTTTGAACTCATTTTACGAATTCCAGACAATGGACTCGAATGGGGCTTCTTTGTTCCTTAGTCTGACGGACGGAGGACGCCCTCAAATAGACATTCGTAGTACTCTTCATGTTCATGAACACCACGAGATCATTGGATCCTCCTCAATTCTTTGTTCGTTCGTTCTCAGTTCATCGAATGCTCATTCGAGTAGTTCTCACTCAATCGAATTCTCTTGCTGCAATCTCTTTTCTCCTCTTCTCAAATAGTGTAATTCACTTCTCTGAACGCAGCTTGCGCCACTCTGAAATTGAATACAACACATCCATTTTCGCTAATTGCGTACTCTGTTTTTCTCTTTCGGATTGACGGATTCGGTTTGGAGGGTTTTTACTGCCTTTCTTCAATTTGGATTTATCTGCTGCTAATCTGACGTAGTAGAGATAGAAGAGATCACCAGGAATAGAAGACTCCATGCTACGTCAGGGTTGATTCAGCTATGTTTCAGAGATTATACTTCAGTTTTACACAGATTTGCAAATATTTTGACTGCCACTGCATGAGTATACCTCTCTTCCAGCATCTCCTTTTCCACCCTCATTATTCCTTCTTCCTCCACTCTCTCCCTCATTCCCACCTGTCCTCATATTCATCTCCTTCCCACGGTATTTCTCCCTCCACTCTCCCATTTCATGCCCTCTCCTCTCCTATCTATTCCAATCCGAGGGCAATCAATTAGTTTTCAGTACACTTCTCAGCCAGTAGTGCAGTGTTATTATCCTCAGTCCTAATCTCCGGCTCCAGACCCGGTTCCGGTTCCTTCCCCTCGGAACCAGGTGGTGTCTGGTGCAATTGAGCGTGGTAGTCTTCCTGCTGGTCACTACCACTTCCTTTCCTTTGACCACTGCAATCTTCGAAGAGGAAGTGGAGGAAGTGTGGGTGGTGAAGTTCAGGTGAAGTTAGTGGATGATTAATCGAAATAGAGATATTCGAACGAATGCATAAATGGCAATAATTGTTGGGATGCTTTGCATTGCATCGTAGCCTCAACAATGGTCGTCAATCAGTGGTTGCATTGAATGACCACAGTCTTCTTCCTCCCTCTCTCTTCTTCTTCTTCTCTTTCCTCTTCTCCGATCCATCTTCATTCCGAGTCCATTATCCTTTCCCTTCTCTGTAACATGGAAGAGATCCGTCGCATCTTCGATCTCCCTTGACGAAGAAAAAAAGAAATTGAAGTACTCTAGTCCAGATTCCTCCTCTATGGTCATTCATCTACAATAACTTGATTCATTTCCCGTCGCTTTCCTTCTTCGTTCACCATAGAGATCTCTCTTCCATTCCCCTCGTCCACCTTTCAATTCCCTTCTTCATTTCATTCTCCGGCTTCATTCGTCTCAACTGATCGTACACTCATGAATTATTCGTATTCAATCTCTATTTTGATCGTTCATTCACATTCCTTTTAGACGTTCCTTCCTTCCTTCCTCGTTTCCACTTCATTTGCCTTCTTTCTCTTTGAGCCAAACACAATTATTCCATCCTCGAGACAGTATCATCATTTCGGAATACAATTCTTGCTCCCTTCCTTTTCTCTCCTCCCGCTTCCCGCGTCTTCTTACTGTACGATCTCCCTTCCGATAATTATGGATGTACGATTGCAGACTTCTGTTGGTTAGCGTCGATATGATGGAAGAAATGGGAGGTCCGTCAAGGAAATTCACTGCGGGAAGGTCAAGGAAACAACCGATGATTGTGGATTGTGAGTTGCTTGCCAGTTTACGGGTTTTATCTAGTGGATACGATTGGACTTGAATCCATTCTGGTTCTGCATACGTTTCAAAGATCTAAAATGGAAAAAAAATGAAGAATTTATCGAAAGATGAATTCCTAAAATAAATTTCCCTAGACAATTATGCGGGAATTCCGAGCGGGCAATCGTACAAGTGCTCCAGAAAAAAAATGAAAATCTAAATGGGACATTCCCGGGACATAGTGTGTATATATGGAGTGTGTATTATTGGGTCCAACATTTTTTTAAAAATTAACGTTGTTTCAAGTTCATCCCTAGTTTGCTGTGAGTTCGTTTCAAAGCATCAAAGGCTTTTGAGAACCATCAAAATAGTGAGCTGCCTCTCTCAATTCATTCAAATTCAGTGAGTGGATCTGCTAATAATTCATAAGGTTTTCGCATGCGTAACCTCGCTTTTCTCCAGCGTAAAAGGAAAGGACTTCGTCTGTTGGTTGATCTCTCCCCTTCCTTCTTCCAACTATTCGTGACTGTGATTATCTCTTCCCTTGTCCACTCTCTTAGTCCCTTTCCTCCTTCCTCCGAGGTCTCTTCTTTGTTCCCTCCTTCTTCTTCCTCTCTCACATTCAATGGATACCTCCAATCTCTCTCTCTCCACTCTCCCAAATAGAAGTGTCGTCGAGGGGGTCAGAAGAGTCCTTTCTTGACTCGTGCCAACCACACAATTCTCTCACTCTCTTCCGTCCTCCAGAATGGTTCACTACGTGTTGAGTAAGGGACGGGCCAAGGATACTGAGAAAGGTGAGGCCTAGGAGGCTATGTTGGATATTATTTCAATTTTAGACAATGGTGGTTGGAACCTCTACGGTTTTGGGGTTCATCCATTTTTACCATTTTTTGTTAAATTGTCCAATAGTTTGTAGTTTTCCATTCCATGCGCTTCCCCGTCTTCTTACTATAATTATAATCGTTCGCTCACATCTTCCTCGTTGTTTTGAACGGTTTAGCACGACGAAGCAAGGCAAAAAAGGGTTGAAGTTCCCACGATTCCACGCCTTTTCCTTCTTCGTTCGACCCCCAACACTTGAGTTCCTTCGAAGGAAGGGGAATCTCGACCTGATCTCATTCAATCTGGAAGGAGAGAGAAAGAGCACCCATCCAATGAGTTTCTTCGTGATGGAATGAATCCATCTCTTCTCCGTTCCATTTCTCTTCTCTTCTCCTCCTTTTCTTCTCTCCATTCCATTAGAGGGAAGAACTACAGAAGGAAGAGAGACAAAGGGGGAGAAACAATCGGAAGAAGAGAGAAGAGTCTTCGTGTTTCGTCTGAATTTGACGCCTTCTCCGATCCCTTCGATAGAAAGTATCACTCACTCCCTCCCCTCCTCCTTCCCTCAAGGCTTCTCACTATATCTCTCTCACGGTCTCTCCGGATCAACTCTTCATTCTCTCACTCTGATTCGTGTTATTCTCGACAGCTTGTAGCTTCCTTTCCACTGGATTACTCCCCTCTCCCCTCCTCCCCTCCCTCTTCTCCTCTCCCTGTCACAGTACGTTCCTCTCATAATACATCTTCCGCCTTCTCGAGAATGAACGAAGAAATAGAGAATTTCGTTCGCGAGAACCTCAGCACTTCTCCTCGTTTTCTACGACAATCTCTACGTACTCTTTCGATATATGAATTATGTCCGCGTTCTCTCGTTATGTCTATCCTCGGTCATTGTTCTATTTCTATCCCTTTCCTTCTCCCGGTTCCGACAGTTTTCTAAGAAAATGTGAGAGGCGAGAGAGGAATGGTCTTCTCTCAATCATTCCACTCATCTGAGAGACGCAGATGAAGTCATCGAAGAGGGGGAAGAAGCACCTGTTGAGAGAGAAGAGATAAGAGATGAGAGAAGAAGGTGGAGGGGAACGGAGGGTCGAGGGCTAATAATCAGCCTTATCCCCTCTTCTTTCCCATTTTCATCCATTTCTCTCCTCACTCAAATAATGTCTTTGACATTCACGAGTCCTTACTGAAATTGACGCCTTTCCCAATTATGAGTGGATGGCTCATTCCCCCTTCTTCCCCATCCCAATTCGATATCTCTCTTTCGATATTACACGCTAATTGGTTGCAGTCATGAAAATGAGCGTGTTAGAGAGGGAAAAGAGGGGAGGAGCGGCAAAAATGAGAGGTCTCCCCTCCTCCTCTTCTCTTCCTCCTTCTACCACTTGTGATGCACCGTCTTTGTCAGTTTAGAAGGAAGGGAAATGAGAGGTTGCCCCCATCTGATTCGTTCTTCTGATTCTGCCTCTCTTCTCTCTTCATTAGGCTCCTTTTCCTCTTCTTTCAGTTGTTGTCACTGTCCCCCACTTATTCTGACGAAAATTGGTATGACAGTCTCTCTTTTCTGCTTCGTTTCTCTCTCGAACTGTGCGAGACCATGCGGGAAAGGAAGATGAAGGAGGAGGGAGGGAAAGGGGAGGAAGAGGGGAGGTCTCTTCGACCACTCCCACTGATCGTTTACAGTATTGCGTGCTCTTCTGCCATCTCTCCATTCTAATCTCTCCTCCCTCTCCTCCCTTCCCTCTCTCTCCTCTCCAATCATTCGTTGATTCGACTCTCCCTTCATTGGTCATAACTCCTTCGTTCGTCCACTTCATTCCTCTCTTCTGTTCATTCATCCGATATCTTCCCTCTCCTCTCTGTCACATTCAGACTTCCCCCAATCCATTTATTCCCTTCTGTACTTCTCCAACCATTTCCATTCTCCCTCCTTCGACCTCTCCTTCCTTCTCCTCCAATCGCCCATTCTAGTTCCATTCCACCACTGACCCTTTTCTTTCTTCGATGGAAGAAGGACCGCCCGGTCGCATTCTCGTGTCCAAAACCGAGGACCGGGATAAAGAGAGTGAGTTGCTGATTGCCGGTTCCGGTCCTCCTCTCCACTTTGCGGTTCTCGAGTTTCTAATCTGATCACGAGTTGCAAACCCTTCGCATCTCGAGTAGAGTCTCAAATTTCAGAGAGAAACAAACGGGAAACAGAGCGACATCCAATTCTGAAAACTCGTTAGGGGAATTGTGGGGGTAATCCAGAGGGGTCATGGCTCCCCCCCTTCCCTTCTCTTCCTTCTATGATACTCAACTAATCCATTCGTCGCGACCCTTTGTTGCATTCCACCGAAACTTGCGGAGAATTAGAGAATGAGGGGAATGAAGAAGGGAAAGGATGGTCGATGAGGGGGCGATGAGTGAGGATTCTGAAGGAGAGATGGCGAGAAACTGATAGGAGAGGAAGAGAACGAAATGAGAACGAGAGAAGAGATAAACAAACTAATAAAAGGCGACGAAGCTGTGAAAAAAACGATGAGAGATAGGGAATTTACCCAGGAAAGTTCATGGACTATTTTTGAACAATTTTCTAAATTTCAATCTCCATTTCAGTCTCAACACTGGGCGAGTACTCAGTATGCTCGTGGATTCTCACAATTCTCTCATACATTCTCGTTTTCTTCACTCTTCCCCTCTCAGCTTGTCTATGCATCAAAGTGAGTAACGTTGAGTATCTACTGAAACAATCCTAACGAATCATCGTAATTGGACTCCCATTTGAGGTAGTCCAAGAGTACGAGCGAGCAGTCATCTTCCGATTGGGTCGATTGTTACCGGGTGGAGCGAGGGGACCGGGTTAGTCCATTTGAAGGGAGAATCGAGATGTTGATGCTGTCCTTGTCAGGTATCTTCTTCGTCATTCCTTGCATTGATTCGTACAAGAAAGTGGATCTTCGAGTCGTCTCTTTCGATGTTCCTCCTCAAGAGGTCTGGATTCTTATCATCGTCCTTCTTCCACCCCTTACTTCCTTCAGATTCTCTCTAAAGATTCCGTGACAGTTGCAGTGGATGCCGTCGTCTACTTCAGGATATCCAATGCGACGGTCTCAGGTGAGTTTACTGAATAAACTCTTATTTATCGAGAGGGAGAAGATTGAAATAAAGTTGTTTCTTTCAGTGACCAACGTGGAGGATGCGAGTCGATCGACTAAATTGCTCGCCCAGACGACGCTGAGAAACATTCTCGGTATGTTTCACTCTCGATTCCGGCTAGTGCATACCAATTCATTTCAGGAACTCGAACCCTTGCTGAGATGCTCTCTGATCGTGAGAATATCTCCCATCAGATGCAGGTGAGCGAGAATTTCATGAAGAAGAGGAGAGATTTCTAAACTCTGAAGCTCAAGTCAATGTTATCATTGCAGTCAACTCTTGACGAGGCGACGGATCCGTGGGGAGTCAAGGTGGAGCGAGTTGAGGTGAGGTTTTGCATTGAATTTCGAAACTTCATGACGTTCTTTTCAGGTGAAAGACGTCCGTCTTCCCGTTCAACTGCAACGAGCGATGGCTGCAGAGGCAGAAGCGACCAGAGAGGCCGGAGCTAAGGTGAGGCGAAGATTGGATTGATTTCATGGAAGAAGAGACTTTTATGCAGCATAAACAGGACCGATTGTTCTTAAAAAGCGTCGAAACGGCTAAATTCTTCCCTCGTAGGTCATCGCAGCGGAGGGAGAGCAGAAGGCGTCGAGGGCATTGAGAGAAGCGGCCGAAGTGATCGCAGAGAGTCCTTGCGCCATCCAATTGAGATATCTACAGACATTGAATAGTATCAGGTACGATAGATCATTCTGTTGATCGAGAAGTAATCTTATTTTGCAGTGCTGAGAAGAACTCGACGATCATCTTCCCCTTCCCTATCGAACTTCTCCAGAGACTTCTTCCCTCTTCATCCTCTTCTTCTGCCTCCACTCCCAAATTAGTCGACAAAATGAGTTGATCGTCTCCTCAATCGATCAAATCCTTCGAGTATTCATAATCTTGCCCGGTGAGGGAGATCCTCTCTCCCTCTCCCTCTCTTCTTCCATCACTCAGAGCTTCTCTTTCCTCTTTCCCATTGACATCCAATTCGATGCCGGTGATCTTCCCTTTCGTGTTCCCATCAATCTTCCCTTCTATCTCTAGTCCTTCTTATTCCCTTTCTTCATCACAACAATATCCGCCAAACTAAATATTTCCATTACATTCAACTGCCATGAGCTGCCTCGTTGATCGAATTATTTGTGTGAAAAATGTTGACCCGATTTCTGTGCAGATTAAGCATAAATTTTTCGTCGATTAGAAAAGTAATGTAACAATTGACGAAATGAAACAATGTGATATCTAACAATCAGTAATACATTTCACTCCTTCTTCTCTACATTCTTGAGTGGAACTGATCTTCTAATCGTTCCCCATTGACTATCAATCGAATTGAAGTATGCATCAGTCTCCAGTCTTTCCCTTTCCTTCTGATCTTCCACGCTTATTTTCTTCCTTCGACAGAACCATCCAAGCAGCGTTTCTCTGAATAATTCTCTTTCTTTGCACCTACAGAGTAGAATAATTTTTACCTGTATCGAGATACTTTCATCATAAACAACCAGGGGAAGAGCAAAGTGTATGTCGCATTGAACTGAAATAATTCGTTTTTCCTTTCCACCTCTCAATTATCTCTTACTAGGAAGTAGAGATTGAGAAGTACCCAGTACGTATACGTTTCTTGCTCGATTTTGCCAATTATGATTACAAGTAGGCAGATAAGGGCAGGAATCTGAAAATTACACGTCATTTCTGAATTCAACTGCGACAATGTGGTAAATTTCTGCAAGATCGATGACGAAAGGCTAGATTTCTAATCTCGTTGATACCTCTAACGAGAGCCACACTAGAGAGATGAGAAGAAGCGCTGATGAGGCCTGGAATAGAATTGAAACATCGACGAAACTTACTACCCTTCAATTTCTGGTCACAGACCTCGATATTCTCTTTGACTTGAAACTTCTTCGTCAGTCGACTCAGAATGTTTATCAGTCGATGGTTTAATGTGTAGACACTCAGAGAGAGCTGAAAGATTGTTGAAGATATACACCATTCGGGGAAATGATTTGCTAGTCTGCGTGAACTGACGAAGAATAGAATGAGAGCTTCTGAGAATACAGCGAGAGTTCCTGCGAGCATCGATCCTTTGAATGAAGAAACGATGCAGACAGGAATGAAGATGTTGAGGAGCTGAGAAATCGATGAATGGAAGAAGGAAGAGGATACTTACCGCGAGGAAAATAGTGGCCAGTCTCCCGATCTTTCCATTGAGATTCTCGTAATCGTGTGCACTAAAAATATTTCTTGAATTGCTGATTATTGGAAAACTGACCGATAAGTAGCAAAGCATCGTTCCGCTCCCAGCATCGAAAACGTAGCTGAATAAGAGACCGATGCAATTCCAAACGTAGTGGAAGTACAGATTGTCAATCGGAGAGGAATATCGTGACCTAAGAGAATGATTATCGATTGAGTAGTTCGCCACTTACCATAGATGAAAGTGAAGACGAGAAGAGTGAGTCTCGCAGAGTCATAGAGAAGGAAGGAGAGACAGAGAAGAGTGAGGAGAATCCTGTGAAACCTCCTTGTGCATGACAGCAACTTCTATCTAGTTTACCGAAAGTTGATGTGAAATCTCATTTTGAATAGGATCATGAAGAGAAGAAGGAAGATTGAGGGAATGGAGAGAGAGACTTCGATTGTCTCAATGACATTCACCCATATTGCATGGACCATTTCGAGTGAGTAGATTCTGAATGGGAAATTATAAATTGCGAAAGGATCGAGGATTGTATGAAGTGGTCATGTATCTAGATACATATCTAAGCAGAAACCAAAGTGAACATTATCGATAATCGTCGGAAAGAGGAAGTATACGAAATTGAGGTGGTGCTGGTGTTATTCATACGTGAAAAGTAAGAAAAAAAGAATAATCTGAACATAACTAAAAAAGTCGACCAGCCGCGAGATTCGTACTATATGCTATTGATTGCGGCATACTTCTGAGTTGAGAGAATAAATGAAACGACGACCATTTCAATCTCGATGAATTGTAGCTGAGGGTTCAAAGATCTATGCGAAGAATGAAGGCCGAAGAAATGTGTTTTCAAGATCAAGTCTGGTTAACGAAGTCAACATTCTAGGAATGAGGACCACAAAAAAGTAAGCGGTAAGAAGAGGAACATGGGAAGTCTGAAGAAGTCAAGTAAGGTGGTAACTGTGGCAAGACTACTCGATGAAAGAGCCTTGATTGGAGAGTTTGAAGGTTGGTGAGATCAGATGAGCAGTCGGTAATGAGGTATCTCTTCACTCTCATCAGTAAATTACTTGATTAACACACGTCTCCACACATTTCAAGGGTCTCTTCTCTCCCTTCCTCGTTCTTCCCTCGATGCACCATCGTAACTGATCGTCTACCTGGTTATTACGGAAGTCTCGCGAGAGACAGAGAGGAAACCCACTGATTATGATAGATAGCGAAATAAACAGGAGGAACTAAGCCAGAGAAGGGAAATTCATACAAATTATCAGTTTCAGACTAAGGTTTCTCAGTTTTAACACGCCTCTACTCTGCTTTTAGGCTGAAATGACAAAGATGTTCATCAAAGATCACACCCGTTACCCGGATTGCAAAGTGAGAATTTCACTTCTGATGACATATTTTCACACGAGATCAACAACTAACAACCAGCTTTATTACTAGGTACTTCGATGCTCTGTTTATTATTAGTATTACAATGTTCTGAGCCATTCCCCATCGTATTCAGACTAGTCTATCGAAGAGAACTCCAAGGGAAGCTCTCTTTCTTCTCTTCAACCATCCTGAATTAGAGGCTGAAGCAGATGAAGATCCCTTAGAATTCGAAGTCGCGTGCTGATAATTCGTCATCGTTTGCACTCCTGCAACGATATCCTGTCTACAATATCTTCATCGATCGATACCATTCTGATCGGAGACGTCCGAGACAGATTTGACGATGGTTGAATCTCCCGTTGCCTTGACGGAACCAGAGACCGATGAGGCTGCAATGTTAATTATTGACCTAATTAGAGAAGGGTTTATCACTTCTGGTGATGTTTCCGTCCTTGAGAACCAGATCAGTCTTCGTCTCTGCTGCTGAGTTGCCAGGACCTGAAGAGGGGTTGAAGAAGGTCACTCGAAAGATCAAAGATCACCTCCTCCATTCGCTTCCATGTGCGCGTTTCCATTGGCGCCGCCGTTTCCTACGACGACCTGGAATTCAGGATTTATTGATTAGTCACGAATCATAAAATCGAACCTGATTCGTGCCAGTAAGATTGTTGTAGGCACCGGACACATTTCCGCTCGCAGTCGCAGTTCCAGCTGGAATGAATTAAATCATTACATTTTACGCAATGTTTTGAAAATTCCTCACATTTCGTTCCATTGGGGTTCGTAATTTGGCCATTTCCCTCCATCGACAGGGATGAGTTTTGATTGTTCGAAACTGCATTTCCAACTCCGGTTGTGTTTACCTGTAATCGAATAGACGGAGATCAAAGATCAAAATATTCCGAACCTGAGCATGCCCATTCTGGTCGTATTGACTGTTCACGCCAATATTCGCATTAGAATTCTCCGTTCCGTTGCCCTTGATCTCGCCGTAGCCAATTGCCACTGAATTTTAGATTTGTACGTTATTTAATACTTCGAAATGAATAATTCTTCACTCACGAGTTCCTCCCTTGTTATCGTTAACTTGTAGTCCATTCTGCACAGTCATATTCTTGTTTCCTCCATTCGCAGCGCTGCAAAATCAGTTAGCGCTGCAGAATCTCATCTCTATCTCACTTCTGCATGTCAATCTGTCCCGCGACACTTCCATTCGAATTGGCCGACGAATTTGAGTTGAGAGTGATCGAATTGTCTCCGTTTCCATTCGATTTTCCATCTCCGAACGTGGAAATGGCTGGAAAAGAGAAGTTAAGTGATGGAGATTGTGATGATGACTGACTATTGTTCGTTCCCGTTCTGTTGCTCTGCAGATTCTGTGCTCCAACCAACTGGGAATTGCCAGTGCCGTTGACTGCTCCGTTCATTCCTCCAGACAGATTGTGACCGGATCCATCGATTGTGCCCTTGCCCTCGACCTGAGATAACGAGGTGAGATCACTACGATTTTCCCAGAATTTACCTCAGCATTCACGTGTCCTCCATTCGAATTGGCTCCGGATACGAGTCCGTTCACTTCGATGCCTGAAGAAGAAAATTATCGATGAGGATAGAAGGATGCATGCAAATCCCACCATTATTCTGATTGCCTGCTCCCAAATCGACGTTCGCCTGTGCATTCGTCTTTCCCGATCCGATTGCATGGCCGTAGAGTTGAGCGATCAGTTGGTCCCACGTGAGAATCTGAAGAACGGATTATCACGAGGTTCAACTAGGTCTCTCACCTGATTGGACGACACTTCGGCCTGTGAGTTGTCACTGCCCGTGGCTCCCGCATTGGCGACGTTGTTGTCGGAGGCTCAATCAGATTCCATTTGCATTCACTCTTTCGATTTCTCTCTCACCACTGGGACTGGCGACTCCATTCTGGGTGAGATTGGCATTTCCGGATGCTCTCACCGCTGTGTCGCCCGTTCCGAATGATTTGCCCTGCGATTATCGACTGCACCCATTGTGCCTCGGATTAGTGAAGACCGCGAGGAGTTCAGATTTACGAGGGGATTGGGGAACAATATCATGCCCAACGCATTTCGAAATTATTTCGGCTTGGCAGAGATAAATACATTCAGAAATGATGTCCAACCTGCTGCTGACTGTTGACAGACATCTGATTGCCGTAGATCTCTCCGAAGATATCGGAGAACACCTGAACGATGAAGTCATTTATCGAGGATCTCTCTGAATCAATGAATATTCACATTCGCATTCGGTCCCGTAGCGCTGATGTTTCCAGTAGATCCGATGTCTGAAACATTTCGTATTCCGAAAAAGACTCGAAGTACTGTACTCACTATTGTTTCCCACTGCTCCCTCTCCAGTATTTCCAATACTCGCTCCATTTCCATTCCCACTCGTCGCATTTCCAGTAGAGGACACATTCATGCCGATGGTTCCGTCCGGATTCTGAAGGAATACTTCGATGCCTAAGAATGACGTAATCTTCGAACCTTGTAGTGGAAGGCGCTAGCATCTGCAGTCACGTTGTCTCCCTTGCCGTCCGAGTTGCCATTCGAGGATACCACTGAACGTCTCAATTTCTCTCTGATGGACATGATTCATATCCAGATCCATTCAACAACTATTGCCCGAATGAGATCATCAGAATCAACATCAAATACAACGTACGAGTCTGTCTGGCGACTCTTGCAGCTGGAAGGTCGTAGAGTCGAGAGGAGATGAGCGTGGAGAGAACGAGAACCCCCACCAAGTGAGTGATCATTGCCTCGTTTAGGACCTGTGTAGATACGATGGAAGGGGAAATCTCTTTTGGAAAAAATCAATGAGAGAATGAAATAGAAAGGAGTCTACTCGAATGAACAGAAAGGGAAGTGAATGGATGCCTCACACCCTTGATATGGGGAATGGGATGATGAGCAAAAAGGAGAACCAATTACAGAGGGACGAGAGATGATCCCCCGATCGAGATAGACCGATTACTGTAATCTGATGCTTATCGAGAGAAGTCTCTTTGTTTTGTGTTGTATCTACGAGTGGAGAGAAGATAAAACTAAGCGAGACTGGGAGATTCTTTTTCTTCAAAATGGAGATTGAACAAGGGAAGGAACACGTGTAGATAGCAAGAGTTTAGTGGAGGATCGCGTCATCAATTCACTGTCGTTCCTTGATCTCCCTTCGATATTCATTGATTTATTCCCATGGAAGTCCGATAATTAATTTGAGTATACAACCGGAAGGGATGGGTCAACAGTACAAAGAGTGAGATATGAAAGTGGCCTGCAGTGAGAGATAACGACGATCTATTGACGAAGATCAAGCGAGGATTCAGTCAATCTGATTCAACTGGGCAGAGGAAACACTGGTGATAGAATCAGATTGCATCATCCCTAGGCAACCACATGCATACATAACATACTTACAGTAATAAATTCCATATGATGGAAACTCTAAAAAGCTAATCTCTACAAATACAAAAGGAACATTGTGTGATTAGTATATCAAAATCAACAAACTCCGAGTACAAAAAGGTGGCCGTAAAATAATACTATTTGGCTGGTTATTAGGTAAGAGACCCGGGAGTAAAGGGGGGTTACTGTACAAAAATCGAAACACCAGGGTTAAGGGAGGGGGGGGGGAGGGTTACATTTAGAGGGACTCGGATCAGTTGACTAAGTTAATGGATGAATACTCTTACTCTACCTTCTCGTCACTCGTCGACTTCTCAGTCTTCTCTTGTTTGGGAGGAGGAAGAATAATGGGGAGAACTGCAGCACAGAAGATGGCCAGAATGTGTCCAGAGAAGTACATTCGTCTGCAAGGGAAGAAAGGTTTGAGGACCCACACCGATCACACTAACTCGAGATAATTGATTTCATTTTTTAATATCAAGCTCAAAATGATAGAATGAAGTGATGGACTCACTTGTAGAAAGCGATTCCCGGTCCCCAGTGCATGCGAGCGAATGGGTACGTCATATAACAAAAACAAAATTTTGTTCCTGCAATTTATTTATATTTATAGATAAAGTTGGCATGGGTAATTGAGTTAATATCAATAATTTTAAAGCATTGATCAATATTTTCATTATATTGTAGAATTGAGTAAACTCGAGCTTACCAATGAAGGTGACGACATCGTAGAATGCCTTGAGTGAGGGCGACGAGAGGAATCGCCAACGAAGTGAACGACGGAACTGAACATTGATAGTTCACTAAAGTTTTTTTTTCTAAAGTTAGTAAATCAATATGCAGTACCCCTTTGCCTCCGAGAGTGAGCATTGCACCGGTTAGGAAAGTGAGATAGTAGCCCATGAAGATGCCGTGCCACCACGCAGAGAGCAGATACGTACACACAGTACGGTATCTGAATAAGGAATAAATATTATACAATAAACTTAGAACTACTCTGCTTGATGCTTCTGGAAAATCTAGTTCGTCCTTGTATAGTTTTCCCTTGATCAAAATCCATACATTGAAACAGACAAATTGTCATAATAATTATACTTTTAATAGGCGTAAATGAGGTAAAAAGATACTTCTTGGGTGCTCGATCGAAGGCGACTCTTCTCAACCATCCCATCGTTCCCGTATTCCATGCATCCAGAGACTCCTTGAAGGACTGAGCCATCTGCAAAGGAAGTGATCAATATCGTCAAATACAGTAATTAGATAAATGGTGATCGATAAAGTTGAAAGTACAGTGTACCTCGAACTTGTACGCGTAGACATTCGTGGCGAGATCCCACTTCGCCTCTCCATTGGCGTCGAATCCATTGAAACCGAAGCCGGAGAGATTGTAGATTCCGTCAGCTGAATATTTTATTACACGAAGGTTCCTGAGAAGTAGTTTCAGGGGTTTTATTTATAGATGCCAGACAAAACTCACCGAGATACCAGGCGAAGTAGTACTGTGGTCTCTGGAGGGCAATCGTAAATTGGAAGAGAAGCACCCTGGAAAGGAATAGAGCGCTACAGTATTTCCTTGTTTAGCACTCTCGAGATCGAGATTTCCATTAAAGAAATGAGGCAATACTCACCACTGCCACACTGGCAAATCGGTCCTTTCCAAGTCTGCGATCGGGAACTTTGGCTCGATGAGAGCTGTGATCGCGAGAAAGATGAGAGACAAGTAGATCTTCGGCCATGCAGATGACGTCGGATCAGGCTTCTGGAGAACATTTTCATGACTAAAGAGGTGATAGAGTTGAATGCTTACATTTCCCTTGGCATCGATGGCGACATGAGTCTTGTTGACTAGATGGATATAATCACTGTAGTAGGAGAGAGGACCAGTGAGAACTGCTTGGAAATGAAAGAGATAGGACATGTACGAGAGAAGGTCCGGCACTTCACTGAAAGAAAAGGACACACTAACTACTACTAACTAGATCAAAATCGTGTATTAAATGACTAAATGTACATTGACTAATTGAGCTGTATAATAATTAATCAGCTTGGAAAGATAAATTGTACAGATGCAGTGTTATCAAAGATATGACGACAGTACCTGATAGCTTCTCTCTTCTGAAGGGGAGACAATTCTTCCTCTTTCTTCACTCTTCCATCGTGCAATGAAAATGCGAGAGTAGTCATTCGTTGTACGGAAATCATGAAGGGACCTAAGAGAGGACTTGTTTCAATGCTTCATGACTCATTCATTTGAACTACGACTCTGGTATCCACGACTATCGCTGTCTAGGTCCACTCATACTGAATAACTACTATATTTGTCATTTATGCGCTTTCCATGATTCATCCATGAACAATGTAACATTTTGATATCGAGGAAATGGAAGTTGAATCATACCAGTGAGATCAATGGAGAAGAAATCGACGTAGATCCATCGATAGAAATGAACCCATGTGAGATAAGACATCGAGAAGATAAAGATGATCCTGAAATAAAGATTCGGTATTCACAACTTGTTGGAAAATTTATTGATCGCATTACTTAAATCTCTCTTTCAATGGTGTTGTCACATCGAAACACTAATCCACTCACTTGTGAATGTACTGGGCTGGAGAGATGTGCATGAGGGCATAGCACGTAAGAGTATTCGCCAGAAGATGTTTTGTCGCCCTGAATCAGGATAAATACCAGGTGTTCAATATTATTACGTCTATTTCTTGCGTTGATATCATCTCCAATTCAACCAAATGAGTGAATGAACTAACTCTCCGAAGCAGAACCAGCAATAGGCCAGGCCGATCACGAGGGGATATATCTTCCTCGTACGAACCGATGCCTCTCCCAGGTATCGATGGTAGATTATGGCAAACGGAATCGAGAGGAACATGCATGTTACGAAGTTGACCTGCAAACGAAGAGGGAATGATAGCAATTCGAACTGATTTAGAGAGTGATCGAGTGAAACAAGAACTCGAGATACTAATTGAAGGAGAGAAGTGACCCTATCTACAGTGACTCCAATGAGATCTCCCACTCCTTGCAGAAGGAGACTTCCCGATTCGAAAGTGTGCACGCCGGGCATTGCCGGCAAGAGGAAGACCTGAAGAGGGAAGAATAAACTGAGAAGAAGGACTGGCTCAGTCAGTGGGAGGCACGGGGAGACCATTTCAAAGGAGGGTTTACTCCACAAAACGCACAGACTCACTCCAGGGACTCATTGTGAGAAACTTGTGCATCTGGGAAGAAAGGGGAAGATGTGGGAAAAGATAGACAAGATGTGACATAAGAGGCGTGGGAAAACAAAGAGGAGACAAGAGTTGATAAGAAGGAGTGGACACTTGCATCAATGGTCAACATATATTTAGGAATTGACAAGTTAGGATAGAACAAAATAACAAATCGCAACAAAAGAAAGATGAATCAGCTCTGCTTTGCGTGTGATGGCAACAGAGAGTAGTAGAAAGAGTTGAGTCAAGCGAGGAGGGAACGAGGAAAGAGGAGAGAGTAGAGATGAGCATACGAACGACTTTGTTTGCTGTCTAGGGAGAGGATTGAACATCGAACAAGCGAAACAAGCGAATTGCACTCAAATCAACGCGAGGAACTTCATGCAACTTTAAAACTGAAATGGCGCAGTTTGAATATCACGCTTACCGTACCGTATATATTTGAGTTCTAGTGCACGGCATGTCAGACTTGAAAACATTTATATTTTGTTTTTTGAGATAAATAAATTCATGAAAGAAATTTTTAAAAATATTTAGGCACTAACTTAAAAGTTAATCATCGTAAAATTAAAAATAGAGGCACAAAAGTGGTACAAATTCGCACAGTTTTCTCTCTGACTGTGTACCCTCCTTTCTAGTCGCCTTCTTTTTACAGCCAAGATATTATCGGCCACATTGGCTGATAAGAGTGTGCTCCCATCGATTGTTGCATTCCATCTTATCAGGAATTGACGAGTCTCTTCCTTCTTCCCATTTGAATGAAGTCACTCTTTCATCTAGCAAATGGATTCTTCCAATCTCCACTCTCTAGCTCCATCTGGATATTGCACCACTCACTACATCTCATGGTTTATCACCTTGCAAATGCACGCATCTCGATAATTCAGCAGTACCCATCTTCTCTTTCTCTCCCCATTTAATCTTGGCCAGGTTGTCTCTCCACTTCCTCCCTCAGGGTGATTCCCCCATTGAGAGTCTATCTTTCTCTAATTCTCCCCTTCTCTCCCATTGTGCACACACTTTCATGCCGACTGTTCAGCTGATTTCTCTTCCCTTTTCACTCATTCTATTCGAAGTAACTAATGACGCAAGGAATAGTTTCTCCCTCTCGTCTCTTCTGTAGATACACACCACTTCCTACTCTCAGTGTAGAAAGTACGATGTTCTTCTCTCTCCCGGAAGTTATTTCTTGCTCATCTCGTTTACCTCGTATCTTTTCATAGTTCATTCTCTGTTTCATTGGTCTATCATCCTAGCATAGTTTCAATCACACCCTCCATAGATTAATCTTCCCTTTTCTTCCTTTTGGTCGAAATGAATTCACGTGTTCTTCAAAGGTGCAACTACGTAGAGAGATCAACGAAGCACAAGAGCAGAGATAGACACGATAGTTTAGTGAGGGACCGAGGAAAGATCACTGATCCTGCCCACTACTTGCGCTATTCCCTTCCCTGTCATAGGACGACTCCAACCACGTGTCTTGTCCATTATATCCCCCTGTCTATTTCCATTAGTAAAGCACTTTGTACATCGCGCCCTTTGATCAATTCCATGAAATCTGAGTCATTTGAAACATCAGGATGTTATTCCTCCGGAATGGCTTCAGCCTCCCCTTCTAGTCTCCAATCCGTCTCTCCACCCTCTAATCTCTTCCCATCTCTCGATCTTCCTCTTCATATCCATATCCGACTCCTCACTTTCACCCCCGAGTATAGATCAAATCTCGTCGTTCACTGGTGCATTATTGACGTCAAACTATTTTACACCATGAAATTTATTATTCTTTAGATGCAAATAGCTCTCATCACTAGGGATGAAGCCGAGAATGGAGAGAATCCAGCTGTGAGAATTCAATGTTCTGTTAAAAGTTAATTACTTGTCCTTCAGTTCGACTGCGCTCCGTCAACCTCGTATGCATCAAACACGCTGCAGTTCCACTCAATAACGGTTAGATCACGAATCCGCATCTGAAATAAATTAAAAATTCAGGATGCGAAAAGCAAAATTCCGCCCAAGAAATTCAAGAACGTTCGGAAATCGGAAGGATTCAAGTGCGTCGTTTGCGGAGATAAAGTGAGGATTTTTCTCCTTAATTTCATTCATAATCTTGATCTTTCAGCCGACAGGCTATCACTACGACGTCCTCTCTTGCAATGGATGCAAGACTTTCTTTCGGTAATTACTAAATCAAAATTCACTTTGGAACAAATCAAATTTTAGACGAACAATAATCGCTGGGAGATCGTTCAGTTGTACGAAGGGTGGCAAATGCGACTTTGATAAAGGTGATTTCAACCTGTCGATTGAGTCATTCCGCTTTTCTTGTAGATTTCCGCTGCGCGTGTCGTTCCTGTCGATTCAAGAAATGCATGGCTGTAGGAATGAATGCGAAAGGTTAGCATTGCCTCGTTTTTATAGTTTCCATTTCGAAAACTGTCCAACCTTCCATTCTTTCGAACCTGTTCCATTGTTCAGGCATTCAATGGCCTTCTTCGGGTGGAAAGAGGGAATCGACCTCTTCCGTCTCCATTTCTGAGGACGACTACAGCACGGATCTAAGCGATTCCCCGTCAAATGTAAGAATTATGGGAAAATTATTCATAAAAATAAATTATTTTCAGTCACGAGCAGTGGAAGCTCTGCCTCGCACAATTGCTAACGTTGCGGAATTATCCTATTGTGGAGAGATTATCGATTTGGTAGGTTCATAAGAGAGGAATCGCCATAGAATCGACCACTCCGCGGAAATAGAATTTTTGATCTCCGATCTGGCTGAAAATTTGAGGGAGGGTACTTTGAACGATGCTCTATCGAACTACGCTTGCCGAATTTCCATATCGACCCTCATTCCGGGATTATCAATGGTCGGAGCGGTCGTTCCAAGGGGGTTGACCCATGACCATGCTTCACCAAAATTATTATAACTCGGCTTAAAATAAAGATAAACACTTTTCCAAAAAACGGTTGGATAGATGAGATCTTGGGCAACATTTCGTCAGTTGACGACGTCATTCCTAGTCCACGCGCTGATGCGGGGTGGTCGGTTTTCCGAAATAGTGTTATAACTATCCAAAACGGAAGTTCTCCAACAAACGTCCGTGTGGCTTTTGTAGGCCGCACATGTATGTAAAAACCCTGAAAAAATCAGAGGGATCGAGAGGTGGAGAAAAAAAAAGCGCTGGTTTTAGTGGGGCACACTCAGGGTCGGCATCATAAATCATCACTTTCGATCCTTCTATTTGCTCTTCCAAAGGCCCAAAATGCCTGAAAATAACCTAAAACTAATTTTTAAAGTTGTTGCCACTTCATTACATACC
>LS585879.1:297814-314869 GCA_900490775.1 Pristionchus maxplancki
GGTTTTAGTGGGGCACACTCAGGGTCGGCATCATAAATCATCACTTTCGATCCTTCTATTTGCTCTTCCAAAGGCCCAAAATGCCTGAAAATAACCTAAAACTAATTTTTAAAGTTGTTGCCACTTCATTACATACCGTATTTCTTTGAAATATAAATTTTCAGCTCACGCCGATCCAAAAACTGAAATATTGATTTGGCTACTTTTTCGACCTCCTAAAAAGTTCCACGTGACGTAAATGACTTCTATGCAATGTGGAAAGATCCCTTGGAGCTGCAGAGCAAAAATGCGCATATCTAAATATTCATTTTAGCTGATCATACACTGAAAATATCACTAAGAAGTAAGTCATCTTCAAACTCAGATATGGATACGCGGAAAAGAGTATGTTGTAGGCCGAGATGAGCTTAACATTTCGTATGAACATCACAAGTTCATATCTTCACTCTCAAGAGCGCTAGAGGTCTTAGAGGTCGACGAGGGCGCGCGCTGTCGCATGAGCGAGAGAGTGTGCGAAAGCGAGAGAGCGCGAGGGAGGAGAGAGTGCAGACAAGCTAGAGCGCGCGTTCTTCTACGAATCCAGATGAGTTCTAAGACCTCTAGCGCTCTGGAGAGTGAAGATATGAACTTGTAATGTTCATACGAAATGTTCAGCTCATCTCGGCCTACAACATACTCTTTTCCGCGTATCCATATCTGAGTTTGAAGATGACTTACTTCTTAGTGATATTTTCAGTGTATGATCAGCTAAAATGAATATTTAGATAGGCGCATTTTTGCTCTGCAGCTCCAAGGGATCTTTCCACATTGCATAGAAGTCATTTACGTCACTTGGAACTTTCTAGGAGGTCGAAAAAGTAGGCAAATCAATATTTCGGTTTTTGGACCGGCGTGAGCTGAAAATTTATATTTCAAAGAAATACGGTATGTAATGAAGTGGCAACAACTTTAAAAATTAGTTTTAGGTTATTTTCAGGCATTTTGGGCCTTTGGAAGAGCAAATAGAAGGATCGAAAGTGATGATTTATGATGCCGACCCTGAGTGTGCCCCACTAAAACCAGCGCTTTTTTTTTCTCCACCTCTCGATCCCTCTGATATTTTCAGGGTTTTTACATACATGTACGGCCTACAAAAGCCACACGGACGTTTGTTGGAGAACTTCCGTTTTGGATAGTTATAACACTATTTCGGAAAACCGACCACCCCGCATCAGCGCGTGGACTAGGAATGACGTCGTCAACTGACGAAATGTTGCCCAAGATCTCATCTATCCAACCGTTTTTTGGAAAAGTGTTTATCTTTATTTTAAGCCGAGTTATGATAATTTTGGTGAAGCATGGTCATGGGTCAACCCCCTTGGAACGACCGCTCCGACCATTGATAATCCCGGAATGAGGGTTGATATGCAAATTCGGCAAGCGTAGTTCGATAGAGCATCGTTCAAAGTACCCTTCCTCTTCTTTTCAGGTTGGCTTAGGTTTCTACTTCCGCGGACCCCCCATGAATGGTCGATTCTCTGGCGATTCCTCTCATAAATTGCAAATTCACTCTAAATCATTTGTTAAATCGTATTTTCAGTTGGCAAAAGAAGATCGAATCGCGTCAATCCGTGAAAAATGTTCCCTCTTCACTTCTCACAAACTGGGAGATATTCTCAAGATGCCCGTAATCATTGGTTCATCTCAACCATCCGATCGTCTGAGAGTGAGTCTTTCTTCCTCTTCGTGGTTCCCTCCTTGAAGGAGTCCTCGTTGTGATGTATCGTAGTGGAAATCGACACCTTTTTCGCACTTTTGGACATGATTAACTTCCTAAACGTGTCGTAAAGTTCCATGAGTGACACTTCGTGGCAGGGAACCGCCGTTCAAAGGGCGATGGGATCGTTCTTCCATCGCCCTTTCCAATTGAGTGTGAACAGTGTCTATTTCCCCTCCAGCCGGATGAATTGCAGAAGAGGACGGACTACTTCACTAAACTTTACTCCATCAATCCAATCAAGTTCTGGATGATCTCTGATCTCCATCTGGTGACTGAATATTCGAAGAGCTTCACTGCATTCAATGGACTGTCGCAGATGGATAAGGTTTGTCTCCCGAGATTTCCTTTTATCTCAATTTTTATCTTGAAATTCCAAAGCGGTTTTCTCAGATGGTTCTTCTCGCTCATATGGGAGGTCTTCAATTGATGCTCTCTCAATCGTTCTATTCAGCTAAAAATGGGAACGGTGAGTAGAAGAATCTCTATGATCCCTTCAAGAATGGTTCTCAGGAACGACAACTTTCCCCGATGGAACAGTAGCGCTTGAGGAGATCGATAACAATAGGTAAGATTTCTTGACTAAATTAGTGTTCCGAGTGTGTCTGTCGTGTCCTTCCCTCTCGATGGGATCTCCTTCAGTTACAGATGCAGCACGGTCCTTCGTACAGTGAACACTCCTTGGGTCGTCGAGTTATTCTCCCTTCCCGTTAAACTCTTCAAAGATCTCAAACTGAGTGATGCATCGTACGCCCTTCTGAGAGCTGTCGCCCTCTTCTCACCTGGTTAGTTATAGAACGAAAACTTGATGAATTGGAAATTCTGTATATGTTTGAATTAGAAAGTTCGTTTCAGTCGACGACGAGCTCTCCCCAGAAGGGAGGAAGCTCATTTCTGCAGAGAGGGAGCGACTTACGGATTTGTTGACTAGGAGACTCTTCAGTGAAGTGAGTCCCTTCCATTGGAGTAATGAATGAATTCCCCTTTCCAGCATGGATCCGAAGCTCCGATGAAAATGGTTGGAATCCAATCGATGATTCAGACGATGTATCGATTGAATGAGAGAAGAAGAGAACAATTTATCTACTTCAATATAGTCAGAAAAGATCTGCAACTGAGTCCGTTAGGAAGAGGAGTTTATCTTAGAGAAAAGAGCTAGTCTTTACCATTTGTATTTCGTCTAGAAATGTAGTTTTCGACGTGATATTCACAACAATCGACTTCGTTACAGGGTACATTATCCAGAATAATAACTGTTTCATTTATTTACCACTTTGTTTTCTCGCAATGATAAAATAGTCACTAATGAGCTCACTCCTCGATATTTATAGTCTGTAGCAGGATGGAAGGAATCTGGATTGACGCTGATAAATTTAGAAAAAAGTAGGCAGATGCTTTCCGAGTATTTCAAGATTGGAGGGGCTTCTTCGGCTTCTCTGCAAGGCTTGAAGGATCATATCGGAAAAGTTATTCTGGGAAATCGTTCACTTTCAAATGAGCCATCTCCAATCAATATTCTCTCATAATCTCCTTATCACTGATAGTTCGGTGGTCCTCATTCCTCCCTTCTCCTCCACTTTCTCTGGTTCTTATCAGTCTTCGAACACGATCGCTTCTCACTTTTCTCCACTCTTCCCATCCTTTTCTTCGCAATGATTACACCATCTCCCCAAATCGACCTGGTTAGTGAGTATACGGGAGCTACGAAGAGTATGGGAGGTACCAGTAGGGATAGAGCATCCCTTACAGACTGAGATGGATCTATCACTGAGATGGATGTTCAACCCAGTTGGAATCAGAAAGGAACTCAACAATATTTCCATCAAGTGTCATGAAAATCCCAAGTTTGTATTTCTTTTTTTTCTTTCTAAAATGTCAGTAAGAAAATGAAAAGTGAACTGTTTCAGTCTGGGAACTCTTTTCCCAATTCTTGCCGAAAGAGGGAAACGGATGGTGTCGGGTCCAAATAAGGTTCGTCATTTGTCGATATATGGGAACAAATGGATCCCATTTCAGCAAGTGCTACAGTTTCTAGCCGGAATGCCTCCACAATCTCCTCAAACAACTCAACCATCCTCAGTAAATTATTGTTACGGTAGTATTAAATCAATTGATACGCGTATCTGCAGGTCAAAATTCCATCTGTCTCTGATCTTTGTCTCTCCGACCAAAACCAACCGAAATTCGGTACTCCAGACGTTCTAAGTAGCACTGCAAGTGCTCATACCAATGTGAACGAGCCCATTCAGGTGATTATATACGAAGTATTCAATCTCATAGATCAATTACAGAAGAGGCCGAGGGATAAAGCGTGAAAATCAGCCTATGAGCCCGTTCGTGTAAGAATCGGACAAATCCCGAGTCATCTGGCACAGCCAAAAAGGTCGATTCTCTGAAACTCCGGGTTTTGGGGTTCTCGAGGGTGCTGATGACGATAGGCATATTCATTTTGCATGTTGAGCCTCCGTTGGCTTCAGACGGCGTCACGTCCAAAACCGTTTTTATTTTATTTCGACTTACCCGATTGCACTAAAATTTCAAGAAAATGGCTTTAGGGCCAAAATTTGACGGCGGTCACGCCAGTATTTTTCATTTTTTATTAATTTCAAAAATAAATTAATTAGAAAATGTATCCTTTTTGAAACTCATCTGCAAAAGCAGAGACCCCCATAGAACGAACCGGCGTGAAAAACGGATAAACATATAATTTTTTTAGAAAAATTTAGGACCCAGTTTTTGAACCGGACACGAAAAACCGATCTGAAAATGTCTATCGATCTTTGTTTTCTCCACTCTGTGACGCCGCCGGCCTTTGATCTACCCTTCCTCGGCCTTCCTCTCTCCTCTGACTGTCTGCGCTCTCTCGATCGCACACACTCTCTCTTCCTAGACATGGGTAGATCATTGGGAAGGGAATGCCGGCGGCGTCACAGGGTGGAGAAAACAAAGATCGATATACATTTTCAGATCACTATTTCGCGTCCGATTCAAAAACTGGGTCCTAAAAATTTGTAAAAAAATTATATGTTTATCCGTTTTTCACGCCGGTTCGTTCTATGAGGGTCTCTGCTTTTGCAGATGAGTTTTTAAAAAGATACATTTTCTAATTAATTTATTTTTGAAATTAATAAAAAATGAAAAATACTGGCGTGACCGCCGTCAAATTCTGACCCTAGGGTCATTTTCTTGAATTTCTAGTGCAATCGGGTAAGTCGAAATAAAATAAAAACGGTTTTCGACGTGACGCCGTCTGAAGCCAACGGAGGCTCAACATGCAAAATGAATATGCCTATCGTCATCAGCACCCTCGAGAACCCCAAAACCCGGAGTTTCAGAGAATCGACCTTTTTGGGCTGTGCCAACAGTTGTCCGATTCTTACGCGAACGGGCTCCTATGTAGAAACGGCAAAGATAGACTTTAATTGTTATACTCTGCAATCTCAATATCGACTGATCAATTGCCTGATAAACTCTCCCCTCCTCCATTTCATTCGTTCTTCTGTACTAACTCGTGACTGGTTCTTTCTTCTCTTCTCTTAATAGAATGGCTTATAACCTTGTGAGTTGTCATCTTACCCCTCTCCAAATCGATAATTTCCTTCAGAGACAAAGAAGACACTCTGACTACAGTAATTCTGGTGCTAATTTACTCGCAAATAGAGACAACACTACTAGAAACAAGCATTTCGAGTGAGATGACTACGGTATCCCGATTACAGTAGTCCGTTCAGTTGGAACGAACTCCCCTATCTTGCATTGCAACCAATCATCGAATATCTCTACGAGTGTGGTGAGTGTGAGGACCTCGCTAATTTAAGACAGGTACTGTAATCAATCGGGTTACTGTAGTCGAATCGATCTTCCGTTCTAGGTCAATCGACGTCTCAAAAGAAATGTCGACAGATTCATGAGAAAGCCGGAGAATAAGCCCGATATTCACGCTATGGGAGCTTATAAGGACGGGGTAATGCATATCTATTTATTGCAGATCAGCCCACCACTCGTGTTGAAATCCCTAAGAATAAAAATCCAAATTCTCAATCTTTTCAGACTATTCCATTTCCATTCCCATTCCAAACTCTTAATGTACTTCTCTCAGGGAAACGTGATACTGCATCTCCAATTATACGTTGCGAATATTCCTTTCCATGACGTGTCTTCCATCGATTTGAGAAACGTCGAAGGAAATAGAGAATTTCACGATGGATTCGAGGTTCAAATATCTGGAAAAATGAATAATGTATTTATTGAGATGTGCTTCCTGAGGTTCACAATTCGTACAGCGAGAGATCCTACAATCAATCAGGTTGACTATCTCTCATTCCTTCTTCATATTCAATATTCAGATCAAAAAATTTCTCTCAACTGCGCGTATTCCTGAATTCGAAGTGAATGATATTGAAAGAGATCGAGATCTATCGATTGTCGCCAAAATATGCGAAGGAGCGACTATTGATGATATTGGTTTCACAGTACCTATCGTCAATGATAGAATTGGGTATGGCATCTTCCCTCTCCAATGAATCAAAGGGATGATCTCGATTGATTGATTGAATCGAGATATTCAGTGAACAGATTAATTTGATCGTCAAAAATTCAACAGCTGATCGTGTTCATATCAAATGCGACAGTGTTGAGATGAATGATCCCAGTTCGTTTTCACATCTTCCATAAGTGATCGTGCACATGCATGACTTCATCCTTCAGAATCGTTCATTACGGAGTTGTCGTCAAATGCAATGGATGTTCGATTGGATGAGGTGGATAGTGAAGACGAATGTTGCTTCGGACTCGTTCCCGACCAATGGAGACGAATCATCCGTCAGGTACGATGATGGTCATCTCACTTTCTCTTCCCGAATTTACTCATTATCTCAGTGTAATTGCAGCAAATGCGACTCGACAAATTCGTATTCGTCGACGATGAAGAAATAGAAGATGTGGACGAGTTCGATATGGATGAAGGAATAATCAGGATCATCGAATGGATGCGTGTCAAGAACACCAAGTTTATCCGACTCTTCTGAATAAACGAACTGACTGACTGACCCAATCGTCTTCTGTATTTCTTCTTTGATCAAGACAACTTATAAGGAACATTGTGATTAGTAGTGTCTAGTAGTGTCTACAATTGAAGCGTTACATCTTTGGGCTTATTGTTAAAAGTCTAAACAGGGCTTTACTTTTGTAACGCATCTATCATTCCTGCACGATAATTTATTTCATACCAGTATTTACTATTCTTCGATGAGTAGAGAAACGAGTTCCCGACGCAGTTCGCAGAATCGTCCGCTTTAATTTCATTGGCTATCACATGTGACGCAGGCAAAAGTTATGAAGAAAATGATTGGGTAGAAATGGCAGAAGTGCGCTGTCATTCAACAGAGACTCTCACTTCGAACGATATGCTGTAATACTTTATTCACCGGTGTGCGTGTGATCGTGTACAAGTGTCATGTGGAAGGGAAGATTGCAATGGATGACGAAATAGGGAGGGAATCTCCTCCTCACACACACTTTCCCTTGCGGCACGTGCGACCCTTGGGGCACTCGCATCTAAGATTATTATTGTATTTTAATTATTTAATTATCTTTTAAATACCTGCGGCAATCTCCTCCATCGGTGGTCAGACACATTCCACCTGTGGGAGGGACGTTGAATGCTGCCTGAAGGAGATCAAAGATTAGAGATCAAAGATCAAAGATCAAAGATCACTCACAGCGTAGTTGACTGCAGTGGTCATGATGAAGACGAGAGCGAAGAGAAGAACGAAGAAACGCATTCTGAACGAAAATTATTAGTAAACAAGAAGAACAATTGCAGAGAACACTTCATTAGAAGGACGAAGAAAGTTTGATAAGAAAAAGAAGACAGTAGAGATCAGGTTCGGAAGAATGGAGTGAAACATAAGTTGAGAAGGTGGAGAAGGTCAATAGGCTCGTTGAGAAGAGAGGCAAATAATGAGAAGTTTCTCGAATGCTTGCCAATTGCCAATGTAATCACGAGACACGTGTGAACTACGCTCTTCTTTCTAAGAATAGATGGATATATCGAAGATCTCTTACTCACTCTCAAACAGATCTAATCCGAGACACGAGAATGAAACCCGTCGAAACAGAACGAGAAGTTTCGCCCCTCAACTAACAACGAAGTACAACACTTCTATTGTGCTGTCGATGAGTCAGAGATCGTTACGACTCGAGGAAAGAGCGTTGGATTTGCAAGGAATGGGAAAGTTTGATAGATCAGGTAAGTAGACGAGTTTTATACTCGATGGAAGAGGCGGAGTCTACAGTGGTTTGTCGATCAAAATCGTCGCTATTATGAAGAGTTCGATTGAGCGAAAAGTGGGAGGAAGAGCGAAGTTCCGATTATCC
Source organism: Pristionchus maxplancki (assembly GCA_900490775.1). NCBI lineage: Eukaryota > Metazoa > Nematoda > Chromadorea > Rhabditida > Neodiplogasteridae > Pristionchus > Pristionchus maxplancki. The sequence goes on from LS585879.1 coordinate 305,949, forward strand.
CTGTTTACAAGCAGTGAACGGGAAGTCAATTTGTGTAGGAAATGGATTGGAACGAGCAGGAGTTTCCGGAGCAAGACTAACTGATGGTCTGTCTCACTAAAGTAGTCGAGCATTGCACAACCGTCAGTAATAATCCCATGCACTATGCAAATCCTGTTTGCTGAAGTGATCACGAATCCAATATTCGGCCTTTCTATTCAGAAAAATGGGATTTCCGTCCATCAAATCAGAGATCGAGAGACCAGGGGAGAATTAGAGGAGAAAGCAGCGAAACACGATGGTATACCACGAGATTTATTGGCTATCGGAGGAAGGAATGGATGAGTCATCGAGGGAGAGGGAGGGTTACCGAGTAACGGAGAGTATCCACACAGAGAGAGAGACCCCCGATTGTTATAACGAGAGAAGGGGGGGGGGGAGTAAGCGAGGGAGGGGATTATATTTTCCGTTTGTTTGATCGCTCGATGAACATTGTCGAGGATTAGGCCGCAGATGGATCGAATGGAGGGCAATTTAGAGCTGATCGAGTGATCGAATGAGACTCAAGCTGCGCTCTTTGTGTAGCCATCCACAAGGTTTCCATTGAAATACAGTCCCGCAGAGTCTCCCCCTTAACGAGCGTGCCGCGGCGAGTCGCGGCGAGTCACCCCGAGTCACCCCGACTTGTACTGTGGATTTGACCACTTCAAAGTGTATATCTTTTTGGCTATGACCTTCTATCATGTCTCCCCATCGACCTGTCAAAAAAGATTCTTGAAATTCGTTTCCGGTAGCTTGTCTCAGAAGCTCGCTCATTTACCCCCTCCCCTCTCCCCTCCCCTCATTTGCTTACTCCATTTCGCATTCTGATCTGGCGAGGGGATCGGCTGTGAGATGAGGGGAGGGGAGAGGGGAGGGGTAAATGAGAGAGCTTCTGAGACAAGCTACTGGAAACGAATTTCAAAAATCTTTTTTGACAGGTCGATGGGGAGACATGATAGAAGTTCACAGCCAAAAATAGCCAAAAAGATATACACTTTGAAGGGGTCAAATCCACAGTACAAGTCGGGGTGACTCGGGGTGACTCGCCGCGACTCGCCGCGGCACGCTCGTTAAGGGGGAGACTCTGCGGGACTGTATTAGTCAGAAACAGAAATGTGAGAAACAGAATCTAACCGAGTAGAAAGACGAAAGAATGAGCTGGAGAATACAGATAAGAGGTCATCGTCAGAGGATGAAATCACCACTGACTAAGCTGTTATCTATAGATACAATGTACTGTGTGACTGCGAAAGACAGATGTGCAACTGTAAGAAAAGTGACGAAACTGCGATGAGTCAAAGAGAATAACAACTTTATTTCCTAAAAAATAAAAATAAAATAAAGTAAATTTGAAAAGTCAAATAGCCTTGTAGAAAGAGAATGCGTAGTCGAATGTTCCGCAGGGAGAAGAGAATCGCATCTCGAAATCTCCGTTCATTCCCCATTCAGTGCCGAAGGAGTTACGAAGAATCCAGATATCACTGAAATGATCATTAATGAATTGGATACGACTTCCCACATTTGACAAATTCATTCGCCCCATCTCAAACATGCCTAAATATAACTGCAGTGAAATGTTTCACAGAATTGTTCAAAACATTGATTCGAGTCAACGTACTCTCCATTTCTCATTCCATATCCAACCACTACAACTGGCTGATATCCAAGAATCGTGCTTTTATCGCACGATGGAGAGTACGTTCCGTTATTGTAGAAAAAGAAATGTCGGTTGACTGGAACTTCTGAAATTTGAGTCTAACGTCTCATTTCATAATTTATAAACACACCAACTATCACTGTTCCTAATTTCGCCAGAAATTGTTTGATGTAAGTAGAAGCGGAAATATCGGACTGGAATGCGGTTATTATGCGAAGAGGAAATAGATTGAAACCTCTTCGATGGTTCGATGGACGTTATGGTCCCAATATTTCTGTGCATCCCTGTGCGATGGAAGAAGAACACAAGCTTGAGCGTATCGGAATCTCTGATATTCTCCAAAAAATGTAGAGAAGTGGCAAATGTATACCGTAGCATTTGCATTGACATCGTGCCATTGTTGAGTGACGTCGAAAGGTAGTTCCTCCTCAGTCACTAATCCCTCTTCCTCTGCCGATCTACAAATCATCTTGTGCATCTTGTTAAAAAATTAACTGAAGGATTTCAGACATTTCACCTCATCGCTCGAAAAGTTGCTCCTCCTTCACAATGATGGTTGAAATCACTGGCAAGCAACATTTGCACGGATAGACTCGATCCATTCGTGTCCACTTTCGATTCGAGAAGATTGGTCACAGCGAAGGAGTATCCGCCATTGCAGGAAGTTCCTGCCGAAAAAGAATCATAGCCCAGCAAAAATGTGACCTAACCTTGGTTCCTCACTGAACCAACGATTCCGCGTCTTCTCAGATCGACTCTCGATGGAATCTTATCATGAGAATCATACAGAGTAGTGCCGTGAATTTTAGATTCTTGCTGCAAAAAGTTTTTTTTGCTCAAGCGAAATCTTTATAACTCACTCTGATATTATTGTAATACGTGTGGATATCACATCTTTTGCTCGTGTCGTTTCTCTTCGTATCGCGCATTGGATTGACCAACTGAAAAGTGTAACCTCCATATCACATCATTCTTTCCAACCTTTCGCAGCTGTGTTTCCGAAAGATCAGCGAATTGAGTCTCTCCAAAATTGGCAGGTCCTTTTGAGAAGAAGTTTATGTTTGTCATGTAATTTGTTCGTCCTTCCGTAGAGTAAGTGCGATTGAACCTGGAAAAATTCAAAAGCTTTTACTGAAAAAATCGCATTTACCGTTCAGTGAACTTCCGATAAGCACTATTCTCTTCCTCAGAGGATTCGAAAGCGGTAGCGGACGGAAGCTGAGTAGTCGATGACATCGTTGATTCAGAAGGACTCGTCGTTGTCGTTGATGAAGAACTTGTCCCTGTAGTCGTTGATGGAATCTGGGGAAAGACTTTATTTTTTAGGTTCAACTTCAGTCCTTGCCACATCTTCCGTAATATTTCCTGGTGCTGAAATAGTCGCGAAGTCAATGATTACTTCCAAATCTCTGCAAAAAGAGGTTCAACAAAGAATAACGATGACTCAGTCTCACGAAACAGCTGTGTCTCCCTCTTCTACTACTGATACACGTTCGGATATCGAAATGACGAGATGGGAAATATTGAGAACAATCAGCACTCCAATGAGCAGGAAAAGAACGATAATTGCGTATCTGAGTTACACTTTCCGACGGTTTTCAATCGATATCTCACTTGATTCTCTTCATTGACGGCGTTTCGATTGGTTTGTCCAACTCGATTTCCATCTCGACAATTTCCTGTCGTGATGAGTACTCAAAGAACCATAATGAGTTAGTTTCGAAAAGAATGAGTTTACCCGTGCACTGGCAGTTACACTTCCCGAGTAGGCCGGATTCATCATCGTTTGGACGTCTTCGGATTCATTGAGAAGAGGAAGAGAACCACTTCGAGGAGAGTCGACCATCACTGAAGGAAGACTGGAAGGAGAAGGTGGAGAGAATCGTCAATTGCAACAGAGAAGCGATTCGCTATCAATCTCATTTATCTTCTCTTCTCACTTCTGAGTCGAACACCTGACTGATTGTGATCAGTGTGATACTTCCGAACTATTTCTTGTTAAATTCTGATGCTCATTTAATTGAAAAACTCGTTTATCGACAGTTATTGCACAGCGTTTGAACACGATTTATTACACCGAAATGTTACGTCTCGTTTTCGAAGCAAGGTACACCTTACGCAGTACTAAATGATGTTTTATAACAGGAGTTTCAAACAGATTTGTAGAAGGAGAAGGCGTAGTCGAATGCTCCACAATCAGAATCTCTGGCCATCTCGAAATCTCCATCAATTCCCCATTCAGTGCCGAAAGAGTTGCGGAGAATCCAGATGTTCCTGATAATATTAAGCTTACAATTATTTACGTTATCGAAGTCTTACATTCCATTTCTCATTCCATAGCCAACGACGAGTGCTGGTTGGTATCCGATGATTGCATCGCAGTCTGGAGAATAGGAACCCGATTTGTAAAAGAAGAAGGAGCGATCGACAGGAACTTCTGAGAACGAAAAGGATTGAGGTATCCGCGTTTTTGGACCTCACCGACTACCAAAGCTCCGATTTTCGCAAGAAAATGCTTGATGTAAGTCGGTGACGAAACAGTGGACTAAAAATTATATGTGAAGAAATCCAATAACGATCGAACCGCAGAGATCGTATCATATGTATTCCAATAATTCGGATTTTTAATAGAAATTGCCTCTCTATGAGATCGTGTAATTAGGCAAGCTTGGGCGTAGTCGTATCTCTGAACAATCGTTATCTGATTATCCTTTTCAAATTCTGTAGATCATAACTCACAGTGGCGTTATCATCAATGTCATGCCAATGCTCAGTCTCATCATAGGGAAGAACTGATTCAGTCACAATTCCACTGTGCTGAACTGACCTATAACAAGTTTGTCTTCATGTTTGGATTGTGGGGAAACTAACTCCATCGCTCTAAATGTCTCTCCTCCCTCACAATGGTGATTGTGATCATCAGCCAATAGCATCTGTACTGACAATCTTTCTCCATTCGTCTCTACCTTTGTCTCCAGAAGATTAGTTACAGCGAAAGCGTATCCGGCATTGCATGAAGTGCCTGATGCATGCACTCTGATTGACTTCAATGGACTTCACCCGCAAACCTTGATTCCTCACAGCTCCAATAAGTCCACTTCTTCTTAGATCCACTCTTGATTTAATTCTGTCATGTGACCCGTACAAATTGGACCCTTCGACTTTGCTTTCCGTCTAAATTAATTGAGTTCCAAGAAAATATAAAATAAATTAACCCTTTGATTTTGATAATAAGTGTGAATGTCACATCTCTTGCTAGTATCTCCTCTCTTCGGATCTTTTCCGTTGTTCACTAACTGAAAGAGATATACTCTGATCATTAGAAAAAAACGGGCCGATTAGACCTTTCGAAGTTGTTCCACGGAAAGATCCGCAAATTGAGTCTCTTCGAAAATTGCACCTCCCTTCGAAAAGTATTCCGCATTAGCAACGTAATTGTCCAATCCGATTTCAGAATAAGGGCGATAGTACCTGAAAAAATATCAACGATTTTGATCTATCAACCGAGTTACCATTCAGTGAAATTCCGATATGTTTCCCTCATCTGCTCTCGATGCGAGAGAGTAGTCGTCGGGGGTTCAGTCGATGTCGTCGTCGATTCAGTTGTCGTTGTCGTCGAAGGGATCTCAGTCGATGACGGCATCTAGGAAGACGAAGAGACAGGTAAAGCACAGTTCCTCAACACACTTCCGAGCTGAGTGCCTCTTCAGTCTCATTCAAAGGTGAAGAGAGTATCGCGATATCCAGCATCACTTCCAGATCCCTATGATGATCACTTTGTTGATAGAAAAGTAGCAGATTCTCACGAAATATTCGTCGATTCCCCTCTTTCTACGTTTGATGGACGCTCGGATTGCCATACTACGAAATGATAAATGTTGAAGATAGCCAATATTAGAATGAGAATCGAGAAGACGATGCGGGAATATCTGATAGTTATTTCAAATTGTCTACATTCTTAAACATTTTCACTTGATTCTCTTCTTTGATTGAGTCTCGCTTGGCTTTCTCGGTTCTGTCTCAATAATCTCAACCATTTCCTCCCGCGAATTAGAGAACTGAAACACAAGTTCTTTAATATCTTCGTTGAAACATAAATTTACGTGGACACTTTCACTGGCTGCGACACTTCCCGAATAGGCAGGATTGATCATCGTATGAACTTCTTCTGCATTATTGGATGGAGGAAGGGAACTACCTCGATCAACCATTTCTGAAGAAGAAGCAGAAGAAAGAAAGAAAGGAAAGAGGAGAAAAGGGGGATTGAGTGATTGGAAGTGAGAGAAGTGGCCATCACTCTCATTTGTCTTATTTCCACACCACTGAATGTGTGATTGTCGAACACCTGACTCGGAGTGTGGAGAAACACCTTGCATCCCTCACTCTCATTTTCATTTCTCTAGAATGAGGCGAATATTTGGGAGAATCAGAAAATAGTTCATATTATTATTGGCCTGAAACGGTTCAGCTTTGATGCTTTCCTCTCTCTGAATTGGCGCCCATCACTTCTCGAGATCTCTTCGTGCAGAAGATATCAAGACTCTCGAGGTATCTACTAATATTTTTAATTCCGGTGAATAAATTCCATGCTAATCACATACACATAACTTCCATATCAACTCATTGATATATGAAATATTTTAATAAAAAGGCTTTATCAACGACGAGCAAAAAAGGGGAACAACTTCGAGAGCAACAAGGAAAAGAAGAAAAGGGAAACGAAAAATGGGGGCAACTTCAAGAGCAACAAGGAAATGAAGGGAAAAGATAACAAAAATAGGAATAACTTCCAGAGAAACAAGGAAAAGGAAAATATGAACGAAAAATGTGAAAAATTTCTAGAGAACAAGGAAAAGAATGAAAAAGGGGAACGAAAAATGGAGTAACTTCAAGAGCAACAAGGAAAAAACGGGAACGAAAAATGGGCACAAATTTAAGAATAACTAGGAAAAAACAACGATACATTCAATTTTAACAATTAATCTTCTAAACACGCAGCAGGTATTAATTGTGTTATGTGAAACGAATAAAGCATTGCAGCCTTAGTAAAAACACTTCACTCACTGTAGGCGTGCATAATTGGTTTGCCGTGTGTAACTCCTCCGTTGCTCTGAAAATATTTAAATGCAATACCTTTCAGTAATAACGTCATACCAAATCACACGTAAGCAAAGTGGCAATTACCACTTTAAAGTTTTAAATTAATCACGAATCATGACATTTAATCTATTATTATTATATAAATGTTCATATCATTACAAGTATTGTAATATTTTCATTTTCTAGACCTGAGGGTGCCATATACGATAGTTGACCATCAGTGATCAGCGACTTCCCCAACGTTCTTATACTGCGAAGAACAGGAATCATTTCTACAGACCCGAACCCGCAAAACGAGATTTTATCAGTAAGGATGAACCCGCGCAAATCCTAAAGTTGAGGAAGAGCATCACTGTTGGACATAGTTTCACCTTGAGATGAGTAGTGAAGTCATAAATGAAGTGAAAGGACACATCGGGACAGGAAGAGCATCCGAGCATCGGACGCTGCAAATGAGAACGTAAATAAAATTCAAAACATGTAGATAAGCTGCAGATATAATCTCCTACCTCATCTCTCTTCGTGCACGTGAGAATATGCTGCTTGAGGCTGATCACACTGTCGATATCAGCATTGCAGTAGGTACAATTGGCAGCTAAAAGATATATATATATATATATTATATATAAAGAGCAGGTATAAATTTTCACCCCACCTTCAAGGTCAGAGACAATAGTCTTTTGTTGCGCCGGGTTTTCACCATGAGTTTTCTGAAAAATACGACACCTCTTTAAAAATACCAATGATAAAAAAACATACTCCGGCATGGATCTTTCTCGACTGGACCGATGAACCAACGTAATCACAGTAATCGACGGTGCACACTAGATCGGGGCGGATGTGTCTGAAGAGAGGATGGCTACCGAAGAGAGGAAAGAAACCCACTTGTAGACCAGATTCTTGTGTTTCTTCCATACGTGCTTCAATTGTTCCGTCGACTCAAGACGAACGTCCAAGTGACAGTGATCACACTTCTTCTTCTGAGGATCACCGATTTTCTGAGGGAAAAACATTAGTCAAAAGGGAAAATATTCCTTGCGATGCGTTAACACGTTTTCTCCATTATCTCCGCATTTGAGAACATGGTGAAGAAATTACAAAGAGCACACCTCGATTTCGGCATTGTGAGTCCTGGAAAATAAAAGAATAAGCACGAAATACAGTCGGGAAACTCACATATCAGCATTCTTCTTGGCGGGAACAACAGCGAGACCATTATCCTGCGAAATTTGTTTGCACTTAGAGTCTAAACTCGCAAAAAAAATTTTGCCCTCACCATTGATGAACTTCTCTTCTTCTGTCTAATCACAAGGGGCTTATCATCATCTTCCTCCTCTTCATCCTTGTCCGTGAGTGCGTGAGAGCGTGAGAGCTCACTGTAGGCGTGCAGAAAAGGTTTGCCGTGTGCAACTCCTCCGTTGTTCTGAAAAGAAATAACTTACAATACCTTTCAGTATCGCACAAGAATATATACTGTTCCGCTCATAATGGTTCCTGTCTGGGGAATGTAACTATTAATTGCGAGGACTGCGACTCTAGGTTATCTACGATAGTTAAGCATAATATCACCTTAAGATGAGTGGTGAAGTCGTATATGAAGTGGAAGGACACATCGGGACAGGAGGAGCATCCGAGCATCGGACGCTGCAAATGAGAACGTTACTAAGACACGAACCAAGCTTCAGAGACATAGATGGAAAAGTCAGGTGTTGAAATCGTCAGAACCCCGGGTATGTTTATGCAAAACCTCGAAAAATCGGCTATATTTTCGAAATACCCGGTACGTTTTAGACGGCTAGGTACTTCTCCACGTTAACCGAACCCTCGAAAACCGGGTATGTTTACGGATTTTAGGTACTACTCAACAACTTTTTTCCACTCTGTTCAGATATCACGGGTTTCCTGTAAGAGTGCAGGAAAATGAGGCCAAATTGCTACAAAAAATATTTTTCGTCTCCAATTTCCATGAAACTTTGTTGGTAGATACTGTTGGGGGCCAGGAAAACGCTGACCCAGGTCAAATGATGAAATTTCGCAATTATCGATTTTTTTGACCTACCACTTCAAATGGCCATAACTCAGTCAGTTTTTGAGCTACAGCTTCCAAATTTCTCACACATACTCGTCTCCTACTCTCCTTTAA